>JAQNBH010000013.1:17415801-17435801 GCA_028752905.1 Cladorhizidae sp. MBARI D1340-BT2
ATTATTATTATTATTATTATTATTATTATTATTATTATTATTATTATTATTATTATTATTATTATTATTATTATTATTATTATTATTATTATTATTATTATTGTTATATTATTATTGTTATTATTATTACTTTATTGTTATTACTATTATTATTATTATTATACCTCCCATTAAGACCAGGGAAGATTACAGAATAGCAGAGCAGTGCCTTAACAGCTGAGTGTGGAGATCTGGAAGCCAAACTGGAACCAGCACTGGGAAGTGACTATCAGAGGATTCAGGCCCTTTATAGAGAGCAACAGAGAAGACACACAGCAAATCCAAGCAGAAACATCAAAAGAAGCTGGAGACACTTTTGGAGAAAAGGAGATCAAGAAAGTGAACTTTCAAAACCAAGACTTGTACAGATGGGTTGTAAATATGACAGAAAAGAACCTTTCTCCAGCTCTGCTTGCTTTGGTTCTTGACTTTGTCCCTACTCCAAAGAGTCTACCTCTGATGGATACCATAGCTGCAGCTAACTCAACTGATTGCAATAAATGATTTCAGTGGAAGTGCTCTGAAAGGGAATCAATGTCTGCCACACTAGAGCTTGAAGACTGAGGGAGCAAGCTATATAGCTAAGAGCCCTAAAATCATGTCCATTTGGCTTAGTGTTAGTGAAGTTGAGAAAGAAAAAAGTATTTTGTTTACTTTACTGTTGCTGGGCTAACCAGCATATGCACAGTGTTAACTTGAGAGGCATCAAGCTATGATTTGTATCAACATATGCACATGATCATAATAATAATAATTATTATTATGATCATGTGCATATGTTGATTATGATGAAATGATATTATAATCAATCAGAATTATTGAAGAACAATTTGATGAAAGTGTGGTTTTCCAAGCTGATATGACAGATGAAGAAGATAAGCTTGTAGCAGTGGTGGTATGTATTCTTGCTATTGGGAAATTTCACCCAACTCACTCTAAACGGCAACTGGATTTAAGGATAACTATTGAATGATTAAAAAAAAAAGTTCTGCACAACTGGACATAGCCATACCAGCTGGACTACTTGCATTGCCTCTGACAAAATACATGACATGTCCTGATGTGTTACAGCAATAAACAAGTTAGAAAAGGTTAAAATCACCTTCTCGATAATCAACTTCAAGTTTTATTCGCTCGACATTTCTACTAGATGCTTACTCTTCATCAGGAATAATTCTTTAAAGCTCGGGACAGTCTGAATCCGTTACTTGGCATATGTAACTACTTCTGCACTATTCAACTCTAATATAAACCAGAAATAGGAACAAAATTTTTAATTTAAAAACAACTAGATTGGATTGGTCTTTACAAGAAGAAAATTATCAAGCAAAGAAAACTGGATGTGAGTTTTAACCGAAATATGAGCTTTGGTTTTGGAGGCTTATGTCATCTTTAAGTACAAACAAATATTGGAAGTACAATCACAATTTCTAGTAGTGGTAGTGGTAGTATAATAATAATTATTATTATTAATAATAACAATAATGATAATAATAATAATAATATGGTACAAAAACAACAATAATAAGTTAAAAATATGTTATAGCTAATAATGAATTCATAAAAGAATTATATATAATATGAAGGTTTTACAAAACTGATAAAACATTGTCATAGTTAGAAGACTCTTACAATGCTGACACTGTCATTTGTAATGGTAATTTGGAGAATCAGCATAGATAACTATAAACCTTTCCCACCTCTAAACAAAAGCTAGCCACACATATAAAAACAACTTACATACACATGATGATCCTTATATTCATGGTGACCTTATAATACATAGATTTGTACAGGCCACACAAGTTTATGACTGCCAATATTTTATTCGATTATAAACACCAAGTGATCTATCAGTAAGATTGCAAGCACAAAGACTTAATTTACAGATGATCTAGGTATGGAACCATTTCTCCTGATGGTGTACAAACTAGAAATTCCTTGTGTGTAGTAGAAGCCAAACAAACTTTTCAAATATTTAATTCACTTGTCTCAGAGAAGAAGATGTCTCTGGGGCATCATTGAATGAGTCAAGTATTCTATAGAGCTCAAGCACTGGTTAAGGTGAGGAGATGCTATATTAGATGGGAAGAACTAAGATCTTGTGAAATGGTGAGCAGGTTCATAGATAGCTAGCTAGAGGTATTAGTATGATCAGGTTAACTGCCGCTAGGCAATGATTTCTGAAGATCTGCAAGCTCACTGGTAAGCTTTGTGACATAATAATGGAAATCACCTGTTGGCTATAGAATGTGTGGGAATAAATTATATGACATTAGGAATATCATTTTAGCCATTCTTATGTTATAATTATTAGTCACTGATGTGATAGCTTCTTTAACTCTTTAGGGCTGATTGCAGATACATCTGCATGCATGCATGTTTCACTTCCAGACAATAGAGGATATATCTGCATAAAGATCGAAACTTGGAACATATTACAAAAAAGCTTCGCAACTGCTCATGCTGTGAAGCCCAAGTCCAAATTCTGGGTAAGGAACATATATCTGAAATAGATCAGCTACATCATCGTGAAATGGCAAGATTTACAGCAGTAAAGTGTCATTGTCTTCTACAAAAAGCAAACAGCCAAAAAGTGAGAAGTCGTTATTATTATGAACTTTATGATATGACAATACAGGATAAGGGTAAGAACAAATACTTTGTGAAATGTGTTTCTAGTGCCTTATTGACAAACTTACACCAAAAATTGGTGTAGATGGACTACAATAAGTTACAGAATATGGCTGAAGGCAATAAATGATTTCAGATATAAAGTGGAAGTACTCTGAAAGGGAATCATTGCCTGCCATATTAGAACTTGAAGTCTGAGGTACAAGCTAGTTAAGAGCTAAAATGACTTCTACATTTATTTGGCTTATCTGCCACTATAGAATGTTTGTAATGCTTACAAGAACATTGTATAGGTTTTGTCAGGTGGCTGAATATATAAACTACTAGTCCATTAAATCTTAATATTGCATTCCCAAAGTCACACCTTCTATAGCACTTTTTCATGAAAGAAGAATGTAGATTGACAGTCAGATTTTATATTGTAATTGGAGTTATGCAATTAAGAAAATCAAAATCTGGTACTGGAGTTCTTCGTCGAATCTTGTCCAACAACCAACCTAATGACTTCATAAACTTTGCATATGCAGGGGGAATTGTGTGTTTAAGCAAAAATTTTAAACTCCTTGCAAAAAAGTACCATTTGTATATAATATCACACCTTGTCAACCATGGAACTAGTTCATTATCAAAGCCCTCTTCATGTAAGTGAAAGATAAGTAGGTAAGTGGAAGTGCAGTTCAAGGCCCTTCATGGAAATATACCTCACTATGTCAATTTATTTTACCACAGAGTGTCGGCAAAACCAATGACATTTGAGAGTCCTGTTGAACAAAAGGTTCAAAAGTTCATATTGTCTCTGTACAGGATACCTTTCAGCATTCTGTTCAAATTTGGGACAAGTCATACTAACCTAGCTATTAATGATGTTGGTTGACATGTATAAACAGTCACTCCTACATAATAGTGGTGCATAGCGTTTGCATGTGGCCAAAAACTCTCCCTACTCAAGTTTCCAGTTAGGGTTTGAACTGCTCAGCTATTGCGGGCACCACAAGATTGGTGCTGACCGTCAATCTCAACAATTTTCTATCTTTTCCCATGAAATAATGGTACAAAATTTAATAACTAATGGATTGAGCTTTCCTCCATGTCCAGTGTGTGGATTACTATCCTTTTCCATGAGTGAATCAGAAGAACAAAATGTGTCATCTGTATTATAAAAATAACATCTTTAAAGTAATAACAGCTATTCACAGATGCACATACGTAACTTGAATTTTTCCCCATAAAGCCATAGTTGTATTAGTAGAAGGATGACATAATCCCTCGCTAATCATACCTCATGCTTAGCCACTCCCTTTCTCTCCATGCCTCCCACACTCACCTCTCCCCACACCCAACCACACACACCCTACCACAACATTCATATATTTTCACTTAAATCATTCACATTTGCCTTAGAATTTTGAAAGACCTAGGCACCAAATATCAAATCTATGCCTCATGTATATATTTTTTCCAAATGTTAAAAGGTAACAGGTGTACTCACAATGATAATAGAAAGGTATGCTAGTCTATGCCTAGATAAGTATCATTCATTTGCCTAATATCAAATTGCTTTATTCAAATCTATAGGCATAGCCAAGTGATATTATAGAATGGAGGAACCACATATATTATGATGTCTCTAATAGATCTTACGCACATGCAAGCAGCCATATATCTAGAGCTTGGTGGAGGTATACTGATTGCCTTTTATGGTCATTGGACTATTGAAATTGAAATGAGAATATTAAATGGATTGTAAGTCGGCCGACAGAAGATAGTAATTAATTCGCTGAGGTGGTCTGATGGTCTTACGAATACTTATTACCTTTTATGGTTATTTGAACCCGGCTATACTTTATAGTGGCTATTGAAATTGAGCTGGAATAGTGGATAATAAGTCAGCCGATGGCTGAGATGTTTTGACAGTCTTAGTGTAACAGTTATCATGCGCTGGCAGGCAAGTTCTCTTATATAAAAGGGCTGAAAGATAGCATCTAGAATTCCATAACTAGCACTTCAGAAGAAAGAAAGGTTCTCAATCTCCCCTGCAGAAGGAGTGGTTCCCTAGATCTTTTCTATCACTGCTGTTTTGTTCAAGGCTGCAGTTTTCATCATCTATAAAGAGATATTGGAACAGCATCATGTTATGGTTTAGTTTAATACTTCTGCTGGTGGCAACGTCACAGGAAGCAAGTCTAACTGAATATATTTCAGGTAAAGTTCTGAATGCTATCTACTTTAGTTGAGTAAATGATGTGAGTGTTATATTTTAATAGAAAGTAATAGCCAGTTAACTATTGCCATGATTTTACTGTTACTCTATGCCTGATATGCTACATTAGTCATATTACTTCTTACTTTGTTCTGAATATTTTAGGTGTTTTCGAAGGAGACATCATCCTAACTAATCAGGAAGTCATTACAAATGAAGCACTATCTAATCCTAATGACCCTACTGCACCACAGAATGCTGTAGTGCGAAATACCCGATCACTTTGGCGAAATGCAACAGTTCCTTACATACTGGACAGCAGCCTGAATAGTAAGAGTGGATTAGAAAATGAATTTCTTTAGATAAATATTTTTAAATCCCTTCACTTTGTAATTTTAACTAATGAATGGAATATGTGATAACATCAGGTATTGTTGTTGTGGCTGGACTCTAGAAATTACAATAGATTGTTGTTGCTTCAAATAGTCTGATATGTTAGATTGGATAAGAGGTGAAATATTCAAATTCTAAATATCTACATGTTGTATTGTCATGGAATGTATTCAACAATAATAATTGATAGGCTTCCTATTATCATGGTAATGTCAATAACAAAAGATCATTTAATTAGCAGTGACTACAACACAACATAACTAAATAAAATAAGTGAGATCAACTCAATAACCTCCTGCCAGACCTCCTTTAAATAGATTTTACAATGACAAATAAGGGCAGGATCAACAAACAATTAATGAAAGTATAGTAAAGTTCTATCCAATCAAACAACTACAAGTAAGATGTAACTAGTGTGGCCTGTCACATTAACACGTGTGCATGATTATCTATCAGCATTGATAGGTGCTAGTTCTGTTAGCCTAACACTCCCTTCCCCCATTGGAGTTTGAAGTCATAGGCTGCGTGTTGATATGTTCAATGTTGAGGGTTCTGTAATAGCCCAGGCCAGTCTGGATAGATCATATGCATGGTCGTTCACATTTCCAGGGAAATAAGTGATGATGAAGTCATAATCCTGTAATGCTAATGACCATCTGGCCAATGGTTAGCAACTTTCATCTTGCTCAAGTATCGAAGTGCACTATGATCTGTCTGGATTAGGAATGCTGATCCTAGGAGATATGCTTAGAAGTGTTTCAAAGCTGAGACAATTGCTAGGCATTCTTTCTCAACTGTGGAGTAATGGGTATCCATATCAAGAATCTTCTTCGAGAAATATCCTATGGGATTGTTAGGCTCATGTTCACATTGCTAGCTAAGTACAGCACCAATGCTTCTGTCTGAGGCATCTGTTAGCAAGTATAAAGTCATTGCTGTAATCTGGTGTCTACAATACTGGTACACTTGTTAAACTGTCCTTTAACTGCTTCCTGCTGGCAGTCGATAGTCCATTTCATCTTGGTTGAAGCAATCTTCTTTATGAGATCTGTGAGTACTGCTGCTGTAAAGCTGAAAGCTAGTAAGAATCTATGATAGTAGCCCAGGAGAGCTCTGACATGTTTCTTGGTGACTGACTGTTGAAAGGTTCGTACTGCTTCCACTTTTGCCATCTGTAGAGTGATTTGTCCTCTGCCAACAATGTGTCCAAGATAAGAACAAGTGGTCAAGCCAATCTGGCATTGATTAAGGTTCAAGGTCAGGCTGTGATGTTTTAATCAAGTTATGACTTGGTGCAAATGTTCTTCCCAAGTGTCACTGAAAATAACAATGTCTTCAAGGTAGGCTCTACAAAATTCAGGCATGTCTGAGAATATGTCATCCATTAGCCATTGGAAACAGGATGTAGCACCCTTGATTCCAAAGGACTTGCATAGAAATCGATACTTCCATTTCTTAGCTGTCTTGTTTCTGTCGTTGGGAGCTACTGGGACTTGACCCATTCCACATGTCGAGGATGGAGATGAATTTAGCCTTTCCAAGTGATTCTAGTAGTTCATCTATCCTGGGCATCGTATAAGGGTCAGGTTGGGTAACCTTATTGACTTAGTGGTAGTCAATGCATACTCTAACAGTCCTGTCCTTGTTCACCACCAGGACAATAGCTTATGTCCAAGAGCTATAGTATCTTTCTATTATTCCTCTTCATAGCATAATCTGTATCTCCTTGTGACCTTTTCTTGCCATGCCTTGGGGAGAGTCTGTGGGTTAGTGCATGTCGGCAGTGAAGTATTGTGTAAATATGCAACGTGTTACTTGTGTAAGGCCCGGTATGTTGGTAAATACCTTGCTGCTTTGGCCAATGAGATCAGATATCTCTCACTTCTGGTCAGTGGTCAGGTCATGGGCTAGTGTCAAATCAGTGTCTGCCTCCAGGATGGTGGTGAAGGCATATTTATCCAGGCCAGGTTCATCTTCCTCTACTGGTTTTTCTGATGTGGAGAATACTGCTGCTGCTGGTAGATGCCACAGCAATTACAGGCTCTGATAATCATACACTATATTATATCTCCTCATGCAATTACGTGCTCTGATAATCATACAATTCATCATGTTGATATGTATGTTGTGGGTCTTCTTCCTCTTACCTGCATCGTGATGGTGTACGTCAAAGGAGAGAGTTTGTTCTCAACAAAGTATGGAGCAGACCATTGAGAAGTCAATTTAATGGATTTCGCTGGCATAACTACAAGGACTTGATCCCATGTCAAAGTGTTGTTGCTTAGAATGTTGATTATATCTAGTTTTGGTTTCTGTTTACACCTCCATCTGGGTCTGAATAACGATATCTGCCATCTGGTCAAGCCTGGATCACAGTTCTAGCATCCATTCAATGGTTGTTGTTAACCATCATTTTCGGTCCAGCCACTTTTCATTACATCTAGGGGTCCCCTCACATGCCGCCCAAACATGAGGCCAAATGGCAAAAAGCAAGTGCTTCCATTTGGGACCTCCCTGTCGGCAATAATATGTACAGAAGGAGGGTGTCCCAACCTTTGGTCTTGCTCATACTTCTTTAGCATAGCCTTGAGAGTGCCATAATCATTCATTGGCTCCATTTGTCTGCAGGTGACAAGGCGAGGTTCTTATTGGCTTACCTGCCAAGAGCTTGTAAAGCTCACATCAATTTGGAAATGAAATTCGCCTGCTGGTCAGAGGATTTCTGCTGGAATTCTAAATCGAGAGAATATGCCCACCAGGGCAGTAGCCAATGGTTGTTCTTCTTTAGCACTGCTTCTGGGTGTGAGCTGACATAATCCATCAACATTGGGATGTATTTGTTGCCTGCTTTGGTTCTTGTAAACAGCCCAACCATATCAATAACTACCCTGGAGAATCGATCTCCCATGATTGGAGGGGAGATCAGTGGTGTGTTGCTGCTCGATCTTCTCGCAGCCTTCTGACATTGTGGGCACAATTTGCATGCCCCTCTAATGTCTCTAGCGAGTGTTGGCCAGTAGAAGTGTTGGAGTAAGTGGTACTTAGTGCATTCCAAACCCACGTGCCCTGCCTTTGGCACAATGTAAGCACTTGGATGGCTGTGTTGCATCTTTCTAGTGAGAAGTAATTGCAGAGCATTGTTCTGTAACTGGTCGGCAGAGTGTCTGTATAAGACTCCATCTTGGTAGATATAGCATGTCTTTCCACTCCCGCTTCTTGTCTAGCTGGCTACAGAGTCGGGTCTTGATGCTGTTCTTGGTTGAGTTTATTTACATCCATGTATGCATGCGATGGATCGAAGGCACCCCTGTTTGATGAGACGGAATGTTCATCCATTGCTCTCTGTTTAAGTTCGTCAACTTCGTCTGCCTTCTCAGTGTTTGTTCGTCTGTGAGTTTCTTGCCTCGTCTGAGATAGAGACATCTTCATCTTGTGCTTGGTTGGAACTATCATATCAGTGTCAAGTCCAACAAGCTGGTGCCAGGGAATGACAATTGCATCTGACTGAGCAGATGCTTGTAATCAGTGACCTGCTGTTGTTGCTTGACTGTTTCCTTCCTTGTCTGCACCGAGCAGATAGGAACTTCCATCTTGCTCCTGAAGGGAATGTCTTGACCCAGCAATGAATCCATGCCTATGTCAACAGTAACAGCATCAGCTTGAGTTCCATCATGTCTATGCTGTGACTTATGCCAAGTCAAATTCTACTAGTAAGCCCTTAATCCAAACCAGGGAGATATTTTCTCCTGTCAATACTTCCTTGGAGATAGCGGAGTGAGAGACGACTGAGTGTGATGCAGTTATGTCTAGCTTGAACTGGGCATCGCCTCCATTGAGTTTGCCTCGGATGAGGTAGTCGTCACTATGCTTGCATACTGGGTCACAAGAAAAACAGTTTTCTTGGGACAATTAGGTACATGTGTCCCCAGTTTTTGCATCCAAAAGAATCCCTGTTAAAGTATTTTTCCAGATGATGCTAGCTTCCACTTTCGGAAAAGCATTTTTTGGTTGGTTGTGTGGGAAGGGCTGTGCCTTTACCAGTATCTCTGCCACTTGGTTTGTCAACTTCTGCGGGCATGGTTGGTCTCTTGCCATCCGCATATGGTGGCAAGGCATCTTCTGCTACCTGATTAGTCAAGTTTGCGGTCTCGCAGGTACTGATCTGTTAGTCTTCCAACTGTTTTTAGAGTCTGAGATTTCTGTGTCTGCACACACATCATTACATTGCTGGGTAGCATCCGCAAGGTGTGTTCTGTGGCGAGCTTCTCACCAGCTTCCATGGGCATGGTACAATATGTCACACAGTAACTTGTTAAATCCCATAAATGTGCTGTCCGCTGGGTAGCTTGGTTTGATGGTAGTCTCCCACCAACACTTTTGCTATAATTATCTCTGCTTTTAGTCCCATTTTTTCGAGTAGAGCCACCTTGATAGTATCATAGGCATTGGCTTCCACAGCTGTGAGAACTAAGAAAGCTGCCAGGACATCGTCGGTACAGAGTTATGCTGGCCATCCTTCAGGAGATTATAAGTGGTCATGTGCCACTCAAATCTGGTGATGCAGGAGTAGATTCTCTCTCCTCCTCGGATGGCTTTGAGTTTAGGAGGTTTGAGTCATGGCTGGCTATGCTGTTCAGTGATCCAGGTGAACAACTCTGTCATACGAATCATCTCTTTTTGGTGCAGCATCGTAGCCTGATCCAACTGTTCCCATTCTCTCTGCTCTCTGTCTGTTTGTTATCAGACAAGCATGTGTAGCAGCTCACTAGTGTGGATGTGTGGGCATATTCCTCTGTAGTAACTATAACCTCAGGGTCAGATGTCTGTAGTTCATCCCTCTGTCCATGGCTTCGAGTCTGCATGGACATAATGGTTCTTCTGGTTGATTTCAAATCATTTACTAACTTTGCACACAAGTGATCTTCACACTATCACTCATCACTAACAAGGAGATGGCTTAAGTCTGATAGTGTAGGTGAGTGTATAGTTAACTCTGATGAGGAGTTACTGCTAGTAAGCGAGTTCAAACAACAAAATAGCACCTAGTCTGAGGCTATCAATACCTAGTAAGTTACTATACAAGTCTAATAGCTGGAGTCTAATCAATGGCTGAGTTTTATTGTAGTAAGGCTGCCACCATATGCTTGGTTTTGGTACCATCTTAACATCTACTTCAGCCTTAGCTAGACGTTAGGTTGACTTTTAATCATTAAAGATAATTTAATCAGCAGTGACTACAACACAACATAACTAAGTCTGTCCAAATCAAAACGTGAGATCACAGAGGTTTTACAATAACAAAATAAAGACAGAACCATGCAAACAGCCAATGTAAAGTTCTGGAACAACTACAAGTAAGATGTAACTATGGCCTGTCAAATTATCACGTGTGCATGCTTATCTATTCATTCAATCAGCGTTGATTCTTTTAGGCAGGTTGGCCTAACAAAGACTAGGTTCTCATATTTTGTGTGTATATAGTCATGTAATTCAAGTAATAATCTTCCCACCTTTTTTTCTAGGCCAAGCAAGATCAGCCATCATGGAAGCAATTTTAGACTATCGTAACCAAACTTGTGTGGAGTTTATTGCACGATCAAATGAAGCTGACTATGTACGAATCTTCCCTGGAAGAGGGTGAGTAGCAGTCACATGTCACTACTTAATTTTTAGAGTCTCAGACATATTAGTAGATTTTATGTGTGTTAATATAAATGAAGTCAAGGTTATATAAAATCATTTTTCTTTTATAGATGCTTTTCCTACATTGGCCGAGTTGGAGGTCCTCAGGACATGTCCATTGGTAGAGGCTGTGAATACAAGGGCATTGTCATCCATGAGATATTTCATGCCCTCGGGCGCTGGCATGAACAGAGCAGACCAGACAGAGACCAATTTGTTAGAATCCTGACAGAGAATATTCGAACCGGTCAGTACACTTTCACCTTGAATTTGGTATTACACTTTTGATTTGTAGCTGCTGCTACTGGTGTCTTTGCAGTTATTGCTATTATGGTGTTGATTTCATTGCTGACTTTTTGTGAACGTTTCATAGTATTCATCATTTACCTTCATTTTTATTATAGGAACTGAGAGCAACTTTAAAAAAACCAATCCAGCTTTTGTGACTACCCAAGGAGTCCCTTATGACATTGGATCCATCATGCATTATTCTTCTACAGCTTTCAGTCGTAATAATCAATCCACAATCCTACCAGTAGATAGTAGGGTCTCAGCCAGGTCGCTTGGTCAGAGAAATGGTCTTTCAGCAATGGACCTCCAACACGTGCAAACACTATACTGTGGAGGTGAGTGTAGATGTCTTCATTATCTGCATATTTAGAAATGCAGTGATACTGGTTTTGATAGTTTCTCATTCCCTCAATGATAATTATTGCACCCTGCTTTAAATTATAAATATGAAAATCTCTGCATTATAAACTAATTGCAGATCATCCCAATAACTAAAGTAATTTTATGTATTGTATCATGACAACATTATTGTTACACAAAAAATAGTATTCCCATATTTTAACAAACTAATTAATTAGAATCTAAGGTTTGTGGTATGATATTGACACTAAAATACTTCCTTAAATAATCTACAGGTGGTGCGGCATCAACTGTTTCTTGGTCAGTATGGTCATCCTGGTCTAGCTGCAGTAGGACCTGCAATGGTGGCATCAGGTCACGAACTAGGACCTGCAATAGAGGAACCAGTTGTGGAGGCAGCAACATACAGACACAACAGTGCAATACTGAACCATGCCCTAGTAAGCAATAATGTACAATCCAGTGTCATAATGATACATATCATATAGGCATTTAGCTATTTATTGCCATTGCATGAAAAGTATTCTCTTTTAACAATTTTTTATGTTATATCTCATTGAATGAGCAAAACATTTCAGAGTACTACTCCGACAGTACATTATGAATACTCTGTACATCTAGTGCCAACTTCCTGGTCAGTGTGGAGTTCTTGGAGTGACTGTTCTAGGACTTGTGGTGGAGGAAGACAGCGAATGAGCAGGGCATGCTTGAACGGCAACACTTGTGTTGGGAGATCATCAGAATTTCGCAGTTGCAGCATGCCGAATTGTCCACAATGTAAGTAGCTGTTGGAGGGCTCGCATTTAGGATAAACATGTAGAACACTCTAATAAAGGTTACTTTTTCTGTTTGGTGCTAAACTTAGTTTATTCAATTCAAATCTGACAATATGTAAATATTCGTGACACCATGAATGGAATCTACTGCACAGCTGTATTTAGTTATCATGATTAATTTTTTCTTTCTAAATAGCTGCTGTGTGGGCATCTTGGAGTAGCTGGTCTTCATGCAGTAGCACATGCCAAGGAGGGTACCAGGAACGAAGACGTCGGTGTACAAATGGGAATAATTGTCCAGGCAAAAGTGTCAACAGTAGTGAATGTAATACGAAGATCCCCTGTGAGAGTAAGTAAGGCATGCAAGATGTCATCAACGAAACTACCACACAGCCTATCTGACCTAACTGCATGAGATTACCTAAGAAGGCAATAGTTACTTATTAAAGTTTGTACTAATCGGGTACTAGATGCTCTATTTAGTATTACAATTTATGGGTAAAAAGTTAACAAAAAATAATATAGTGAAAATAAACGAATATAGAAAATGCAATGTAATTAGAACTTTGGAGTTTATATTACAATGATTTATGTCTCAATGATAATTCTAATTCTAGTCTGATTAATACCCCACCATAAATATGTAATATAGGTAAGAATACATTTGTTTAATTACCGTGCAGCTCCAAAACCTAATGGAGAATGGAGTTCTTGGACTAAATGTTCGGCCCAGTGTGGTGGAGGATCAAGGTACAGAATGCGTAATTGTGGACGTAACTCACTCAACTGTGAACCAGAAAAGCAATTTTGTAACTCCGAGGACTGTGTACCAGAACCTGAACTCAGAGGTATAATACCGAGTGTCCTTACCAGCAATACCTTAGCCAGAATTTGTCTCAGTATACAGAAGTAGTACTTCAATCTATTTAATTGGCCATACTTATTATTTTATAAACCATTCCAAAATATGATTTCATTATTTTATAGGGCTGAGGTATCGAGGTTGTTGGTATCTGAATGATAATGCTCGTAGACTTGGCTCATTTGAAAATACGGCTCTTGAGCTTGAAGATGATGCAAGCCAAAGAATTAGACCAGTCAGCAAATGTGGGAACGTAATCCAGATGAGAGGCTATGATTACTTTGGTGTAACAGTAGGGATGTGTGTGTCGGGCTCCAACAACCTCAAGGACTATCAGTACTATGCCTCTTCTTTCTGTCGAGATGGAAAAGGAGCTTACACTGAGAGATATGGAGGATGGTTCGTGATGGATGTTTACCAGATTACGGATCAAGGTAGCTTCACTGATTCAATCGCTGAGCTTAATGGCCCTAATGCCACCAGAGATGTGATGATCACTGGATCAGGCCATGCACTCACTTATAATCTTGCTTTGCTTGTCTCGGCTGTTTTGGCTGTTGTGCTAGCCATATCAGTAATGTGATAGATATTTTGAAGCTCATATGAAACTATTTGCACAATCAACTCAATTGATGGTTTATTATAATTTCTGTGCCTTTTTATTTATAAAATAAGTTTCGAATGTATTACCTCCCACCTTAGTTATACAAACAATGTAGACAATAAAAACAAACACAATTTAATAATAAGATACTATATATTATTAGGGAATGTAGTCCAACTTCCTATATTTTGTCTGACCGCTATTAAAGCAACAGAGATTAAATACATGTTCCAAGTGCAGTCCACTCCTAAACCTTCCACTAGACAATCCCTACAAGTCTTTAAATTGTATACACAGAGCATAGTAAGCCAAAAGATCTAAATTGCAATTTCTCATGTATCCCGCTGCACATAACAACAATAACAACACTGCCCACACTTACTTGAGCACTTTAGCACCTGTCGGTAGAGGCCCCAGGCCATGTCTCCACAGTGATCGCAATACTCCGGTACCCATCATATTCTTGCTAAAACCTAAATAATACCTATCGTAAGCAATGAAATCCTATAACCTGGCGATGACACATGTTGTATAGACATACTCCCTCAAGGTAATGGTATTCTTCATGATGCTGATCAGATGATACCACCTCAAGTTTTAATGACACTAAATGACTTTTAACTACTTACCATAGAAATCAAGTGGCCATGCACAGTAGGTCCTTGGAGTTGCCTGCACTCCTCCTGGTGTGTTGGATACCTAACATGTGGAACTGATTGTGTAAGTGGTCCTCCAGTCATCTTGCAGATTTCAATCTTCCTGAAATCAATAATTGATGTCTTTTATTGGCAGACTCTAATTGCCCTTATTGCCAATCCAACATTTTCTGTAAATTAGTGTATGCAAATAATTTGAGGAAACACATAATTATGCACTATTATAAGTTGGATATATACCTCTTTTATTGAAATTTTGTGCTATTGTCATAGGAGTAAACTTCTGAGGAAACCAACTGATTCAGTTCATGGTTCACAAAATTAATATACAGCTGCTTGCCAATTCAGTTCAGCTAAACTTGATGTTAAATTTGTATGTGGACATTGAAAATCTTTTACCAAATTTTGAGTGTTTGTCATAAGTCTCGATACTTACTTCCTTTTGTTTGAACCCTATTGAACCCTATTTTAAGATCGAACAAAAAGCTCGAGGTTTATATTCAATTAAAACTTATTTTGGCATCTTCCTAATAACGAGTCAGCCACATCACAAAACCACTTTAAGGATTCTCTAATCCTTTGCGAAGATAATAAACCAGCAGTCCTCCAAATATATGACATTTATTTTCAAGATCTTGTATTGAGGAATGCTGCCCACACTCCGTGGTTTGTGTGTTTCAGGGTGGTTGTCCACATGGGCTGAATGAGGCGGGGGGGTGGGAGGGGGGGGGGGGAGGGGTGATGCATTTTTGTGTGTGTGTGGGAGGGTGTGTGGGGACGGGGGGCATAGCAGTCGGGGGGAGTGTGAGAAAGAGACTCGATCGATCGATCAGGCCTTTTATGCAATATTTGACAGGGCAAAACTGCACCGAGTAGTCTAATTATGGCTATCGAGTGTTGCAAAAGTGGACCTATTCTACAACATTTGGACCATGTCTATTAGGAACCCTGCTGGAGGGAACCCTGAAATCTAGGAAGTATTCTGTAGCCCTGATAACAGTTAGTTGTGTTGAATAATAGAGTAATAGAAGCTTAATACCAACATATTTCGGGCTTATAAGTCTCTAAGCTTAAAGGCGCGTAAAGTCCCTTGAAGCAATTCATGAGCTGGGTGAAGCATGTGTTACTTTCATTTTCAAGATGAATTTGTAAATAACATGAGCCATATGCACACCTAATGAAATGGTGTGCAAACATAAAGACATAGGTTATAGCATGGGTCTACTACAAACAATTTTAAGCCGTGGACAGGTTAAAAACATAATAATTCCATACCACATCTCTATACAACATTTCCAGAAAGCAACCTAATAATCAGTTATTGATTCACTACACATGCTACATCCTAATTCCATGAAGAACTTTGTATCAATTTAACTATAGAGTTATAATGGACATGTCTAGTAAAAATTAGAGAGCCAAGTGTGTTAATATATTTGTGAGACTGCCTGTTTGTGTGTGCATGTGTACCTTATAGAATCATCTGTCTTTTGAATATCCACACGAGCAGTATAGAAAACTCTTGACTGCAGAAAGGTTTTGGAGAGTTTTTGGGCATGTAGGTGATGCACTATGGTCACTCCATATTCTCATCGTGAAACAGCCCAGTCAAAAAACTAGTGCAGATACAGGGTTGGCTCTGAATTGCAATGTTGTACATTATGGTCAATTTAAGGATGGATGCAAGTGTTACTCAGCCAGTGTACTAGCAGACTGGTCTAGAATGGAGATAGGAGGGCGTGGGATGGTGGGGGGGGGGGGGGGTATTATAGGAGAGTCCAAGTTTAAAACCTAGTTGTTTCAGCACTTTTCTGGCTGTGTCTTTCCCGAGTGGTAATGTTATGTATCATGATCTACCGCTAGAGTCATAATTACTTTTAATTACATTTAATATTATTTATATATTTATTCAATATGCATTACCTCCACTTTCCAAATATTCCCATGATCAAGAATGTTTAGATATGCATTAGGACATGAAGACATAAATGCAAAATTAGTACAATAAAAATGGGTGACAGTCACCAAAACTGTCTGCCATTTAGTTCACAAATATAATTATGTATATAGACCTTGCCTGAAGTTATAGATCATTCTCCATCAATTTGCCTATTCGTTATGAAAATGAACATAGTCTCTCAAATAGCCATGTGATAAGGTATCTTACTTATTTATGTTTTGTTCAGGTTCAGTGTATAGCTTCTAGCCTTGCTTTATTATTGACAGTTAAACTACACCAATAGTGACACTGTATCACTAAAGTTAACAAGAACAAGGCTTTTTGCAAACGTGTAGCTACTATTATGCTAAGCCCAAAAAATGGAACTCTTTTTTTTTTTGTATGTGGACATCCAGTTTATAACACACAAGCAACAAGGGATGTGTATTAGGTAGAGGGAAGGTCTTTCAGATGAGCTCCAATCAATACCCATGTTCAACACATTCTAATTTCTGTGTTGCACAAACTACATCCAAACAGTCAATTGTGATTATAATTATGCCAACATTGACCACACCAACAGCACAAAATAGTAATGATTAGATTTCAAGCATTGCAATGATAGCCACAACAATGATGATGCAGTGTCAAACCCAAGGTAATTAAAAACAGAGATTATAATTATAATGGGCTATACTTCCCGCAGCACTTGCCAGATTTCTACCTTTTGCTGCACTCCCACTTGTTGTGAAAGGTTGCATCTCCACTTCATGTTATCTACAACCTTGTTTACATTGACAATATTTTTTATTTTTACCTCAATTTGTAAATCCACTGATTAAAGTGGGTTAACTACAAGGTTTTTAAATCAGGATTGATGGTGCTCATATCTAATTTAAACATGGGTCTAAGCCTCTTATAAACACAGCTTATGATTCTGTTATTATGCATATTCTGCTAGTCTTGGTACCTATTACCCTCAAAATTAAGCTGATGGAAAGTATGGTGAAAGTTGAAAGTTTAATTTGTGAAAGTCAAGATTCGAATATTGCTCTGCAGCTCTTATGGTTGGTTCTAAGTAATCATGCAGGGAACTGTCTTATTGCTCATTAAGAATGGTACAATGGATAATTTTTGAACTAAATAGAGAATTTTGTCTCAGTAGTGTGTGGAAGTATTTATTTTCCCCAATAACATAATAGAATCAGGCCTACAACTGATGAATGCATGTAGTGCTGATTGCTACAATTAAGGATAACAATCCAGGAAAAATATGCATGCATGTCGAATATTTTAGTTATGCACAGTTTTTAAATCATCCTAGTTTGTTATTGATAGTCTCCAATGCATTCAACTAAAAAAAAATTGTCATAGACAGAAACTTCTTCCTTCACTAATTTAGGTCAAGTAACCAGCTTTTTTAAACTCTGTTTATTAATAATATTTCTAGGTTTACTGTTTCAGACTTAAAAAATATAATAATAAATAAAAAATTAAAACATGATTAGTAGAAAGTATTATTGTAGGGAGATATACATTTTCCATGGTCAGTGATGCTCAATATCAACTTCATGAGACTATCTCCATAGACACACACAGGAGCGACATTACACTTGGAGACTGAGTAGGCTTAATGTTGTACAAGGCTAATGCAATCCTTTGTTTATGTATAAAGCCTTCTATGAGTACACATCTTCTTTTGCTAGTGCATTTTTACTGCTATGTATTGACTAGAACTACATCAGTCCTGATCAAGGGTAAGAAGAAGAAAATCACACCATACAACTGTATGTGCAGCCATTTTAAGACTCCTCCAACTCATTGTACTTATCTACTTGTCATAATTTTTGCTCTCGCTTCACTACATTTAACTTTGTCCAATAGCTATACAGTTGGTAGCCAATGATCAACCATTTATGTCCAAATTACATCATCAAAGCTGGTGTAAACCAGTAGACTCAGTAAGCCTGTGTGGCATTCTGGCATAAACTCAAATCTAGAGCACACATTCCAAACTATTATACAGACTATCAAATTAAGCTATATACTGTGTGGGCATTCTGGCATAAACTCAATTCTAGAGCACACATTCTCCCACTATTATACAGACTATCACATTAAGCTATATACTGTGTGGTCATTCTGGCATAAACTCAGCACACATTCTCCAACTATTACTAATTAATCTGTGTGGGCATTCTGGCATAAACTCAATTCTAGAGCACACATTCTACAACTATTATACAGACTATCACATTGACCTATATACTGTGTGGGCATTCTGGCATAAACTCAATTCTAGAGCACACATTCTCCAACTATTATACAGACTATCACTTTGACCTATATACTGTGTGGGCATTCTGGCATAAACTCAATTCTAGAGCACACACTCTCCAACTATTATACAGACTATCACATTAAGCTATATACTGTGTGGTCATTCTGGCATAAACTCAATTCTAGAGCACACATTCTCCAACTATTATACAGACCATCACATTAAGCTATATACTGTGTGGGAATTCTGGCATAAACTCAATTCTAGAGCACGCATTCTCCAACTATAATACAGACCATCACATTAAGCTATATACTGTGTGGGCATTCTGGCATAAACTCAATTCTAGAGCACGCATTCTCCAACTATAATACAGACTATCACATTAGGCTATATACTGTGGGCATTCTGGCATAAACTCAATTCTAGAGCACACATTATCCCACTATTATACAGACTCACATTAAGCTATATATAGTGTGGTCATTCTGGCATAAACTCAATTCTAGAGCACACATTCTCCAACCATTATACAGACTATCACATTAAGCTATATTCTGTGTGGCATTGTTTTGAGTGTATCTCATTTCATGGATATTCATAATTCGAGGATAAACTTTCGAGAAAGCCCAGTCTAGTTCACCTGTTTATTCACATATCAAGTTTCTTTAGTCAGAAAACATTACAAAAAGAAGAAAAATTAATGATATACACAACAAAAGTATAACGAGTTAACCAAATCGAGTTAAGATAGCTGCAAGAGTTTGGTCTTTCCCTACTCAGTAAATCATTACCGATCATCCAATCCATTTTCAAAACTTCTTAATCATTGTCTTCATGATTACTTCAAAAATCATCATCAGAATATAAACTATCTGGCCACAATGCAAGTTGGCAAGGTGCAGGACACATATTAATTTTAGGATCAGTATGTACATCACATTGGAGTGCACAACTCGTGCTGTGAAACTAAAGTCAAACTGTTGACTATCAAGTTAACATAATAACCCTAATCTACTAGAATAACACTGCAATCGCAGAAATAAAGTAGTGGACATCATCGAGAAATGGCGAGATTGACAGTCGCAAAGTGGCATTGTATTATACAATATGCATACTGCTAATAAAAAAGAGTAGTTATTAATATTGTTGTTGTTGTTGTTTATTATCATTATACTTTTATTATTATTATAATAATAATTATTATTATCATCATAATCATCATCATCATCATCATCATCATCATCATCATCATCATCATCATTGGTATTACTAACATTATT
>JAQNBH010000013.1:17438301-17483301 GCA_028752905.1 Cladorhizidae sp. MBARI D1340-BT2
TCCAAACACTCCAGTGGTCTCTATCCCAATTGGGACAAAGAAGTGTGTAGCAACAATGTTTCCGTATTTTTCCTTTTTCAGGGACTCGGCCACTGCCCCAGGTCCTTCATGTAATAAGTTTGCATAGGATGGAGCAAAGTTGTCCACACATGTAGCATCTCACACAAGGATATGGCCATTCTTCTAGGGGACGATGGAAGCTCCATTAGGACGCTTGCCATCCGAGCGAGAAATGCCTGAAGGCTCCAGGTGAGAGGGAATATTTATGGAAGCTAGTAATCTATGAATAATGTCACATTTACAGCTGCATGCCTCGAGAAACGACCTTGACTCCTCCGACAGTTGAGACCATGAGTGCCAAACTGATTCACTTGGTATCCACACTGCAGACAATTGTGCGGATGACAGAGAGAAACACCCAAATGCAAACCAGTAGCCACCCTAATCACATCATCAATCATTCGGAGGCCTAAGAATGACATGGGAAGGGCATGGATCCAAGCCCCTGACTCCTTCCTAGCTGCAGCCTGAATACGTACCTGTGAAGCTAGATCCACACTCGAGTTCAGGAGGGAATCAAGGGTGACCAGATCATATTCTTTTATTGGTGAACGTACAGGCAATAGGTACATCATAGATACATACACCATTCACAGTAAAATAATAAGTTTACCACCTAATTTGTCACTGATGGCTGGCTTCAATAATTAGGTGTTAGGGCAGGGACAATGGGTTAGCACAAACACCACTTTGATTTCGACTCTCGATGTTGATGCCATAAGTAGGCATGGCTGAGTGTATGTGATATAATAATGCAAGTCCCCCATTGTGTGTGGGATTATATAACATTAGGAATATAATTATAGCAATTTCTTATGACTATATTGGACAGCTTCTTTAACTCTTTAGGCCTGATTGTGCATACGTGCATGTTTCACTTCCCAACAATAGAGGATATATCTGCATAAATAAATTATATATAGCAACTTGGAACAAAGCCAAAATCCAATTGTTGGCTAGTGAGGCGACACATAACGTTATTCTACTATTTAGAATAACAATGCAGTTGCAGAAATATAGCAGCAAGCATCATCATGAAATGTCAAGATTTACAGCGCCAAAGTATCGTTGTCTTCTACAAAAAGCAAACAGCCAAAAAGTGAGAAGTTGTTATTATTATGAACTTTATGATATGACAATACAGGATGAGGGTAAGAACCAAATACTTTGTGAAATGTGTTAGTAGTGCCTTATTGACACACAAAAAATTGGTGTAGATGGACTAAAATAAAACAAAAAGTTACAGGATATGGCTACCTCTAGACGAAGGCAACAAATGATTTCACATATAAAGTGGAAGTACTCTGAAAGAGAATCTTTGCCTGCCATGCTAGAGCTTGAAATCTGATGTACAAGCTGGTTGCACTAAAATGACCACAGTGATAACCTGAGAGCCATCAAGCTATGAAGAAGACGACCTTGACTCTTGCTGTTACTATGTCACATATTTAAAATCAAAGTCGGGTATACGCTGCTAAATTTTCAGCCCTAAAGAGATAACTTGTTAAGCAGATTTCTATTGTTAAACCAGCATACTTTTGCTGCAAATGCAAATGATTAATATGGTTAGGATAATAATAGAAGGACTCTGTGTTAGGCACTTTTAAGTATGTACCATTTATAACCAGAATGAAGCCATACTTTATATAGAAAGTATGAGTCATGAAGGAAGTACGTACATCAAAATCTAGTATAATTATTATGACACCTAACAAGCTCCAAAGTGGTGTATTGCATGTTATGCCTTTCAATGTTTAGCACACAATAAACTGAAAAATATGACTGGAAAAACAAAAATATGATTAGAAAGCATATTGCGATGGGTACATTTGGCCTATAAATCAGGATGATAATATGTGAATGTGAGCAAGTTATGGTCCTTAATTTTTTTTTTTAACAGTATTTTTAATGGCCTTTTTTTACTATTTAAAAAAAAGAGATCTAGAAAGACTATCATCAGGAAATATCTCCACTGAGCTGCGTCTATCATTTATTAAACTGCATGATACAACTGCAGACCATTTGCAATACATGACAGTTTCAAGATATTATCAAGGAGAGTTGTTTCAGTTTGGCCATTTTTGACTGTATTTGTGCAATGTCATCCTGCAGTGAAGATTTAGATTTTGCATATGCAATAACATAAATAGAGGTCAATAATTGAATACTCCACACCTCCTACACATAAATGCCTGTGACCAAATAAGATATTTATCTAATACTGACCAACTTTTCCAGCCAGACAATTTTACCCCAAGTACATATAATCAAAATTGCAGGGTGAAGGTAGGTTACTGTAGTATGGTTGATTAAACTTTGTTTAAACATGCAGTGACAGATCCACAGAGGTTCTGTCAGTCCATGGAACCCTCTCTTTTTGACAGGCTATCACTATCATATCCTATCAGTGTTTCTTTGCTTTGAAATAATTATGACACACTCTCCAACTTCTGGTCTTGTTTCTGTGCAGCTTGTGCAGTCTTTTTCCCTAGCCATGGAGGCAAGCACACGCAAACCATTTTCAAAATCCCAGAATATGCATACAAGAATATTGTATAGGTTTTGTTAGGTGGCTAAATATATAAACTACTATATAGTCCATTAAATCTTAATATTGCATTCCCAAAGTCACACCATCTATAGCACTTTTTCATGAAAGAAGATTGACAGTCAGATTTTATATCATGTAACTTATAATGAAAGTTGTCCAATAAAGAAAATCAAAATCTGTACTGGAGATCTGCATTGAGTCTAGTCCAACAACCAACCTAATGTCTTCATAAATTTTGCATATGCATGGGAATTGTGTCTTTAACATTTTAAAACTCCTTAAAGGAAGTACCATTTGTGTCACACCTTGTCAGCCATGGGACTAATTTATTATCAAAGCCTTCCTCAATTTAGAACAGAAGCATTATTAACATGCTCATTCACTGCCATTTAAGAGTAATAATAATATTATGATTGATATGTGTCACACAACAGAAAGGTTCATCCACATGAAATGAGTGTCAATTTATACAAGTAATGAAGTTGTATTTCTAGGGTTTTAAAAATCTCATCTTTTATAAGTGACCTATTCCATATTTGTGCATAATTCAGGAAGTCGTGACGTTGAACCTACATAAACCCAACAATGAAGTCAGTGTCTAGTTTTAATTGAGGTATTATTGAGGCATATTCTGAATTTAATTTAGGAGGAAGGCCTCAGTATCTAAACCTCACTCAGGCTTCAATATTTTGTCATTTAGAATAATACTGGGTTATGTGAAACATCGGTATCTATGTCTTTCATGTAAATACACATTGCTCTTAAGATTACGTCAATTTACTTTACCACAGAGGATTAGCAAAACCAAAGACATTTGATGAAAGGCCCTGTTGAACAAAAGATTCAAAATTTACATGGTCTCTGCACACAGAATACCTTTCAACAATCTGTTCAAATTTACAGATCATGACAGTTGAAGTCACCACTACATAATGTTTACCTGTGGTCACCAACTCTCCCAACTCGAGTTTCGTGTTAGGGTTTGCTCTGCTGAGTAATAATGTGAGTGGATTGGCTCCACAAGATTGCTGCTGACTGTCAAGCTCACAAGCATCTATCTTTTCAGATGAAAAAAATGGTGCTTAATATAAATTATTCCTAATGGCTTTGATGCACAATATGTCCTTTCTTCATTGTACAGTATGGATTACTATCCAATTCGAGTAAATAAGAAGGGAAAATAACAACTTTAAACTTAACAACTTTATAGCTGAACTTTTCCTCATAAGGCCATAGTTCTATTAGTAGAAAGATGACATAGTCACTCGCTAATCATACCTCATGCTCGGTAAAGGAATTACTCCCACATAAAAAACATAACAAACAAACCTCACCTCTGAATGCACAATGGACGAGGTAACCACGGTGTGGCTATTAGTTATCAATGGTAGGCAATATAATTTATAGCACAGTCAGTGGAGAAATAAAAAGGCAGATTAACAAGAGGAGATCTGTATAATTATTATTGCAATGACTGATGAAGGCTATAGCATCTAGCTGAAAATTTGAAAAAAGACTAAAATGTCAAATGAGACTTTGTTGATAGATTATAATTATGATAATAATAGTAATGATAATGATGATGATGATGATTATGGGAAATTTGTTACTATATAGAAATATTTACCATTGTTATATAAATGTTTACAAATACATCCGCAAAAACAGGTAAGTTTCCCGAATTACTGTGCTGCACCACAAAGGTTTATAGAGTTGTTGGGTTGATCCATTTACCCACTGCAAACTATTAGAGCTGCTGGACAATTTGATGACCGACTCCCATTCACCTCACCCCACACACCTCTCCCCACACATAACCACGCATAACACAACACTTTTCATATATTTTCACATTCACATTTGCCTTAGAATTTGTATGACCTTGGCACTAAATATCAAATCTATGCCTCATATATATTTTTTCCCAAATGTCAAAAGGGAACACATATACTACAATGATAATAGAACAGTTATATGCTAGTGTGTATGTCTGGATAAGTACTACTCATTTGCCTAATCATCAAATGGCTTTATTCAAAAACTGATTTATGGGCATAGCTAAGTGATCTAATGGTAGCATATGGAGGAAACACAATATTATGATGTCTCTAATAGATCTTACACACATGCAAGCAGCCATATATCATGAGTTTGTGATGGAGTAGTGTATCAGTTGTCATGCGCTGGCTACAAGTTTTCAAATATAAAAAAGGGCTGAAAGTATCTGAATACCATTCAACTACGCACTTGAGAAGCAAAAAGGGTTCTAATCTCCACAGCAGAAGGACTGGTTCCCTAGATCTTTTCTATCACTTCTGCTTTTTCCAAGGCTGCAATTTTCATCACCTAGAGATATTGGAACAGCAACATGTTGTGGTTTACCAGAATATTTCTGCTGGTGGCAATATCACAGGTAGAAAGTCAAACTGAATATATTCCAGGTAAAGTCCTAAATGCTATCTACTTTAGTTGAGTAAATGATGTAAGTGTTATCGAAAGTAATAGCTAATTAACTATTTCCATGATTTTACTGTTACTCTATGCCTGACATGCTACATCAGACAAATTACTTCTTACTTCGTTCTGAATATTTTAGGTGTTTTCGAAGGAGACATCATCCTAACTAATCAGGAGGTCATGACATATGAAGCACTAGCTAATCCTAATGACCCTACTGCACCACAGAATGCTGTAGTGCGGAATACCAGATCACTTTGGCGAAATGCAACAATTCCTTACATACTGGACAGCAGCCTGAATAGTAAGAGAAATTCCTGTAGATAAACATTTTTAAATCCCTTCACTTTGAAATTTTAACTAATGAAAGGAATTTGTGATAACATCAGGTATTGTTGTTCTGGCTGAACTCTAGAAAATACAATACGTGATTGTTGCTTGAAATATACTTGACGTGCTAATCTGATTCAGATGAGATGAATTCAAATTCTAAATACTGAACATGTTGTATTGTAATGGAATGTATACAATGATAACTATCACTAGGCTTCCTATCATGTAATGTAAATAATGTAAGACTAGATTCTCATATTTTGTATGTAGTCAAATAATTCATGTAATGATCTTTTCAACTTCTATTCTAGGTCAAGCAAGATCAGCCATCGCGGAAGCAATTGCAGACTATCGTATGCGAACTTGTGTGAAGTTTATTCCACGATCAAATGAAGCTGACTATGTACGAATTTTCCGTGGAAGAGGGTGAGTAGCAGTCACATGTCAGTACTTAATTTTTAGAGTCTCAGACTTATTAATAGTTATTGGGAGATTTTATGTGTGGATGTATTTAATATATATGCAGTGAAGGTTATATAAAATAATTTTTTGTAGATGTTTCTCCTTTATTGGCCGAGTCGGAGGTCCTCAGGATATGTCCATTGGTAGAGGCTGTGCATTCAAGGGCATTGTCATACATGAGATGTTTCATGCCCTCGGGCGCTGGCATGAACAGAGCAGACCAGACAGAGACCAATTCATTAGAATCCTGTCAGAAAATATTCGAACCGGTCAGTACCTTCACCATGAATTTGATATTACACTTTTGCTTTGTAACTGCTGCTACTGGTGTACTTGCAGTTGTTGCTATTATGCTGTTGATTTCATTGTTGACTTTTTGTGAACTTTACATAGATTACAGGATTTTTCACAATAATTATAGCAAACACATGATCATTTACTTGCATTCTTATAATAGGAACTGAGAGCAACTTTGAAAAAACCAATCCAGCTTTTGTGACTACCCAAGGAGTCCCTTATGACATTGGATCCATCATGCATTATTCTTCCAGAGCTTTCAGTCGTAATGATCAACCCACAATTCTACCAGTTGATAGAAGGATCTCACCCAGCTCTCTTGGTCAGAGAAATGGTCTTTCAGCAATGGACCTCCAACACGTGAAAACACTATACTGTGGAGGTGAGTGTAGAGGTCTTCTTTATCTACATATTTTGAAATGCAGTGAAGCTGGTTTAGATAATTTCTCATTCCCTAAATCATGTCGGACCCGGAACTAAATTGAAAGTGAAAATTTCTGATATTCAACATAGCGACATTCCAATAATTGAAATTATTTTATTTGGTATGGCTTCTTGGTGACATTATTTTAATAGTGTTACCGTTCTTTAACAAATTAGTTAGTTAAAAGGAATCTAAGGTTTTTCTGACACTCAGATACTTTCGTAACAATTTTCAGGTGATGGGGAATTAACTGTTTCTTGGTCTGCATGGTCATCCTGGTCAAGCTGCAGCAGGACCTGCAATGGTGGCACCAGGTCACGAACTAGGAGCTGCAATGGAGGAACAAGTTGTGCAGGCAGCAACATACAGACACAACAGTGCAATACTGAACCATGCCCTAGTAAGCAATAATATACAAGCTAGTTTCATAATTATATATATTACATAGGCATTTAGCCATTGCATGAAAAGTTTAAACGGAGATTTATTCATTCAACTTTTAACAATATTTGTTTATTATGAATGAGCAAAACATTGTAATTAAAGTCAATGTACTAACACACTCCATCATAAATGTTTTGTTCATTAGAGCAAGCTTTCTGGTCTCCATGGGGTTCTTGGAGTGATTGTTCTAAGACTTGTGGTGGAGGAAGACAGCGAATGAGCAGGAAATGCTTGAATGGCAACACTTGTGTTGGGAGATCTTCAGAATTTCGCAGTTGCAGCATGGAGAATTGTCCACAACGTAAGTAGCTAATGAGCTTGCATTTAGGAAAATCATGTATATAGTACACTCTAATAAAGCTTACTTTTTCTCTTTGGTGCTAAACTTAGTTATTCAATACAAAGGTGACTATTTACATGTAAAATCCTTGACATAATGAATGGAATCTACTGCACAGCTGTATTTGGTTATCATGATTACATTTCCCCATTAAATAGCTGCTGTGTGGGCATCCTGGAGTAGCTGGTCGTCATGCAGCAAAACATGCCAAGGAGGGTACCAGGAACGAAGACGTCGGTGTCTGAATGGGAATGATTGTCCAGGCATAAGTGTCAACAGTAGTGAATGCAATACAAAGATCCCCTGTGAAGTAAGTTAAGTATGCAAGGCATCATCAATGAACCTAACACACACTTAGCTACATGCATCTCTCTGACCTATATAAAGCACTTTCTGCATCGGATTGTCTGCGAAGGCAAAAGCTACTAACTACAGATTTAACTTTGTATTAGTCGAGACCAGATATTCTATTTAATATTACAGTTTATAAATTAAAAAAGTTAACCAAAAAAATAAGGTAATGATTATATAAAAAGGATCAGTAATTAGAACTTTGAAGTTTTTGCAATGAAAAGTTCAATGATTTATCTCTCGATGAATTATAGTTCTAGTTCATTAATGGCTCGACATAAATATGTAATATGGTTCAGAATACATGTATTTATATCTACACATTGCCATGCAGTTCCAAAACCTAATGGAGAGTGGAGTTCTTGGACTAATTGTTCGGCACAATGTGGTGGAGGATCAAGGTACAGAATGCGTAATTGTGGACGTAATTCGCTCAACTGTGAACCAGAAACGCAATCTTGTAACACCGAAGACTGTGTACCAGAACCTGAACTCAGAGGTATAATACCGAATGTCCTTACCAGCAATACCTTAGCCAGAAATTAGTCTCAGTATGTTAAATTAACAGAAGTACATGTAGCTAGTACTCGAATCTATTTTGTTGACCATATTATTATATAAAGCATTCATTATTTTATAGGGCTGAGGTACCGAGGCTGTTGGTATCTGAATGTTAATGCTCATAGACTCGGCTCATTTGAAAATACAGCTCCTGAGCTAGAAGATGATGCAAGCCAAAGAATTAGGCCAGTCAGCAAATGTGGGAACGTAATCCATAGGAGAGGCTATGATTACTTTGGTGTAACAGTAGGAATCTGTGTGTCGGGCTCCAACTTCCTCGGGGACTATCAGTACTATCCATCTTTTTTGTGTCGAGATGGAAAGGGAGCTTACACTGAGAGATATGGAGGATGGTTCGTGATGGATGTTTACCAGATTACAGATCCAGTCAGCTTCAGTGATTCAATCGCTGAGCTGAATGGCCCTAAAGCCACCACAGATGTTATTGAAGTGATGACCACTGGATCAGGCCATGTACTCACTTATAATCTTGCTTTGCTTGTCTCGGCTGTTTTGGCTGTTGTGCTGGCCATAGCAGTAATGTGATGGATATTTTGAAGCTGACAAATCAAAAAAATTGGACATTCAACTCAATTAATAAACAATTGATGATTTATTAAAATGTGATGTGCATTTCTATTTATACAATTGTAAATATCGAATGTATAACCCCCCCCCCCCCCCCCCCCCCCCAATTTTTTTCTGAATTTGGATAATTTATTAATTTTCTATATTTGGTATATATATATACTTTGCTTATGGCTAGATGAGTAAGAGTGCAAAGATACATGCAAACACAGTCAAACTTAGTGTGGATTCTAGGATTACTAATAGAAGAAATGCCTCAGCAATGGGTTTCCATGGAAGTGCTAACATGCACCATCCATGCCTGGGTCTGAGAAAGCATACCATGTATGAGCTGATGGTACCAATGGAAATGCACAATAGACACTGATTCATATTTGCTGACAGATATCTCCATCCTCATTTAATCTCTCTCACACACACACACACACACAAATACACATACACACACCCTGAGACCCAGTAATGTAAACAGAATTGGATTTGATGGTTGGGACTGTACACTAAACAGAAAACACATCAAAGAAACCCAAGTTGAATGTCGTGGTTAATGGACTCCATCTGTCATGACCCTAAAACAAATTGCCTGATGCATGACACAAAATTGCCTCGTTGGGAAGCAGCAATTGTGCAGGAACTTATTGTAGCAGCTGTCAGTCGATTTGAAGGGAACTAAGACGTGCTACTTTTTTAATTTATTACTGTTGGTGTTGCAGGTCTTCTATAGTTGCCTGTTTTTTTTTGTTATTAAGGTTGTGTTATATATACTTGTTAACATTATTTAAAAAATGGGTGGGGGGGGGGGGGGGGGGAGGAAGGACTCCTAATGTAAATCCAAAAAGTTTAGCTAGTTAGTTGACACTTGCAATTTTAATAATAAATTTTAAAAAAGATTGTAATAATATTGTTGTTGTTGTTTTTATTCTTCTTATTATTATTACTAATAGTATTTATTATGATTACCATTATTATTATTATTTTAAATAACAGCACAATCTATAATTTGGTTATACAAACAATGTCTACAACAACAATAACCACAATTTAATAATAAGATCGAAAATAACAACTAACTATATATACAATTATTATTATTATTGGGGTGTTCAGTCACACATCCTATATATAGGTTGACCCATAATTATTATAAAGTGTCATAGATTAAACACACAAGTTCCAAGTGCAGTCCCCTCCTAAACCTCCCACTAGACCATCCCTACAAGTCTTTAAATTTAATACACACAGCATATCAAGCAAAAAAGATCTAAACTAATAAGACGGAAGGAAATGCTAGTGAAAGAGGCATTGCACCTCACCCTAACACTAAAGTGTGAGTGGTTCAATTGAGATTATGGAATAGATTTACCGGGCTGCTGGGTGGAAGCCTCAGGTTCGTAAACTTGAAGCAATTTTGTTTCTATTTTTAGTTATTTATTACTCTTTTTTGATGTTTTAATATATATCAAGTATGCCTATATTTAATTTATTTTTATTATATTTTATTCAATTTTATTTTTATTAATCTTAGTATTATTATCATCATCTTTATTATTATTGTATTATTATTGTTCTTATTATTTTAATTTTTATTGTTATTATTATTGTTATTATTATTATCTGGTTAATAGCTGGTGGGAAAGGATGCTGGAGGTTCACTCTGACATGGTTACTCAATGCTATAGCTGTGATGGTTTGATTTCACCTAAAAGCATTCTCACTTGCCTGAGGGTGACTAGATCATATTCTTCTATGGTGAACCTATAGTCCATAGGTACATCATAGATAGATACATAAACCATGCACAGTAAAATAACAAGTTTTCCACCTAATTTGTCACTGATGGCTGGCATCAATAATTAGATGTTAGGGCAGGGACAATTGGTTAGCACATAGACCACTTTGATTTCCACTCTCAATTTTGATGCCATAAGTAGGCATGGCTGAGTGTATGTGATTATAATAATGCAAGTCCCCCTTTTGGTCTAGAGTGTGTTGTATTATATAACATTAGGAATATTATTATAGCACTTCCTATGGTATATTGAACACTGATTTAATAGCTGTTTAGGGCTGATTGCAGTTATATCTGCATGCATGCATGTTTTACTTCCCGACAATAGAGGAATAAAGATCGCAACTTGGAACACATTAGAAAAATCTTCACAACTGCTCATGCTATGAAGCCCGAGTCTAACTGTTGGCTAGCAATTGTTCTACTATAAGGAATAACACTGCAATTGCAGAAATAGAGTGGCAAGCATTAACGGGAAATGGCAAGATTTACAGTGGCAAAGTGTCATTGTCTTCTACAAAAAGCAAATGGCCAAAAAGTGACCAGTTGTTATTATTATCATTATTATGAACTTTACATATAGGATGAGGGTAAAAAAAAATACTTTGTTAAATCTGTTTGTAATACCTTATTGACAGACTTACACCAAAAATTGTTTAGGTGGACAAGTTAGAGGATATGGCTAGCTCTAGCTGAAGGCAACAAATGATTTCAAATATAAAGTGGAAGAGCTCTGAAAGGGAATCATTGCCTGCCATACTAGAGCTTGAAGTCTGAGGTACAAGCTAGTTAAGAGCTAAAATGACTTTTTGGCTTAATACTATAATATAGTGAGGTAGAAACAAAAATGATTCTTTTATTGTTGCAGGGCTAGCTAGCACATCCACAGTGTTAACCTGAGAGCCATCAAGCTATGAAGAAGACAACTTTGTCACTTGTTATTACTACTTCACATATTTGAAATCAAAGTCAGGTTAGATGTGCATAAATTTTCTTCCCAAAGAGATAATTTGTTAAACAGATTTCAATATTAAAACAGCATATTTTTGGTGACACATGGAAATGACACATGGAAATGATTAGGAATAATGAATATAGTTTTGATTATAATAGAAAAAAACTGTGTTAGACATGTGTAAACATACAACAATTCTTTTATAACAAGAATGAAACCATACTTTATATAGCAAGTATGAGTCATCAAGTAAGTCCATCACAATCTAGTATAATTATTATGACACCTAACAAGCTCCAAAGTGGTGTGTACTGCATGTTAAGCTTTTCAATGTTTAGCACACAATAAACTGAAAAACATGTCTGGCAAAACAAAATTACCATATAGCACGGGGTATGTTTGATATTAAAAATCAGGACGATACTATGAGGTACTTACAAAACCACATCATTTTCAGACCATTTATAGCCATTTTTTAATATTATAAGATCTAGAAGGACTATAGCAAATATCATTTGGAAATATCTCCACTGAGCTGCATCTAAACTGCATAATACAACTGCAGACAATTTGCAATACATAAAAGTTGCAATGATATTGTTCAAGAAGAGTTGTTTCAGTTTGGCCATTCTTGCCTGTATTTGTGCAATGTCATCCTGCAGTGAAGATTTAGATTTTGCATATACAATAACATAAATAGAGGTCAATAATTGAATACTCCACACCTCCTAAACATAAATGCCTGAATAATGACCAAATAAGATATTTCTCTAATACTGAACAACTTTTCCACCCAGACAATTTTACCCCAAGTAGCTACATATAATCAAAATTGCTGAGTAAAGATGGGTTACTGTGGTTGATTTAACTTGTTTTGAACAGATCTACGGGGGTTCTGTGAGCACATGGAACTCTCACTTTTGGACAGTCTAACAGTATCAGTTTTGTACTATGTTTCTTTGCTTTGAAATATAATGACACACTATCCAACTTCTAAGTCTTGTTTCTGTGCAACTTGTGCAAGATTTTTCCCTGGCCATGCAGGCAACCACACGCATGGTTTGCAAACCACTTTTCAAAATCCCATATATGCCATTTAACATGTATATAGAATATGTTTGTAATGCATACAAGAACATTGTAAAGTTTTGTTAGGTGGCTGAATATATAAATTACTTGTCCATTTAATCTTAATATTGCATTCCCAAAGTCACACCTTCTATAGCACTTTTTCTGAAAAAGGAATGTAGATTGACAGTCAGATTTTATATTATAGTCAAATCAAAATCTGGTACAGGAGATCTTCGTTGAGTCTTGTCCAACAACCAAACTAATGACTTCATAAATTGGGGGAATTGTGTGTTTAAGCAACATTTTTTAACTCCTTACAGCAAAGGAAGTACCATTTGGTCTCATACCTTGTCAACCATGGGACAAGTTCATTATCAAAGCTTTCCTCTTGCAAGTGAAACATAAATAGGTAAGCGAAAGTGCAGTGCTATCTAGGCCGTTCATGGCAATACACCTTACTCCAAAGAATAAGTCAATTTATTTTACCATGGAGGGGCGGCAAAACCTAAGACATTTGAAGAAGAGCCCTGTTGAACAAAAGATTCAGAAGTTCATATTGTCCCTGCATAATACCTTTCATGATTCTGTTCAAATTTGGGAAGGTTATACTAACCAAGCCATTAATGAGGGTTGACATATATAACAGTAACTTCTACATAATAGTGGTGCAGGCATGTGGCCAACAACTCTCCCAACTCAAGTTTCCTGTTCGGATTTGAATTGGTCAGCAATAATGACAGTGCATGGACTCCACAAGATTGCTGCGGATTTCAAGCTCACAAGTATCTATCTTTTCCCATGAAAAAATGGTGGATAAGAAAGAACTTAATAAATTATTCCTAATGGAGCATTGAAGCTTACTTCCATGTCCAGTATGGATTAGAGACCATTCCATACATGAGTGAATACTATCCCATTCCATGCAATGAGTGAATCATTAGAATAAATATGATATCTGTGTTATAACAACAACTTTAAACTCATAACAACTTTATAGCTATTCACAGATGCATGTACGTAACTGAACTTTTCCTCATAAAGCCAAGGTTGTATTAGTAAAAGGATGACATAATACCTTGCTAATCATACCTCATGCTCAGGAAAGGAAATACTCCCATAGATAAAACTTAACAAACAAACCTCGCCTCTGTAGTAAGCCTTCGCAGCGGCTGGAACTGCACAATGGGTGTAGTAACCACAGTGTAGCTATTAGGAATATTTTATCAATGGTATATAGGCAATGTAGGACTGGTAGTGGAGAAATAAAAATGCAGATTAACAAGAGGAGATATGTATAATTTATTATTGCAATGACTGATGAAGGCTACAGCATCCGAAACGTCGACAGACTATATTTCAAATGGGATTTCATTGAGAGATTATAAATATGACAACGATAGTAATAATAATGATGATGATGATAATAATATTAGTAATAATTATGGTGATGATTATTATTTTGGGAAATTTATTATGGTTATAGAAATACTTAGCATTGTTATATAAATATTTACAAATACATCTGGTAAGTTTTCCCAAATCAAAATTCTGCACCGCAAAGGTTTACAGACTTTGATAGAGAAAATAGTGTTGATGATGGTTGATCATTATATCCACTGCAACCTATTAAAGCTGCTTGAGAATTTGATGGCAGCTGTCACCCCCAACATGACATGCAATGCATTATTATGACAGAAAGTTTGTGATTTTGCATGATATGTGGATGAGCTCTCTTTTAAAACACGCAAGTTTAACATACATGTTACTGTGAGTTCACTATGACATGACCTATTTGTGGTGTATCTTTGCCCAAGCTAGAAGTTAGGTTGACTTTTAATAATTAAAGATCATTTAAGGAGGGAATAAGTCTGCATATATGCGAGGTATCATATAAAGTACTGTACAATATATTTGTTCGCATTCACACTAGCATCATATCAAAACAGTGTTTCACTGTGTGCTTTCTAATGGTAATTTTCTTTTGTACACCATAACTTTTTTCCCTTCGTGATTGTAGGCTCTGCTGGTTCGGTAAGCCGTTTAGAAACCATGTTCCAGCAACCTTTGCGAGGCTAAGTCTATATGTGACGTATGATGATAATGCGACATATATAATAACTAAACATTACATCTCCCACTCTCTTTAAATAGAAGTACAGGAGTAAACATAATCATGTACATGATCTAGGATCCATATATATTCTGTCCGTAACATCTAACAGGTCTCCGATGTCATCTTGGATAACTTCCATGAATTAAGTCAGCAGCATTTTCCGGTGGAGCTTCAGGACATTCCCTTTGAAGTAGGTCATCATTATCTTCTTCATCGTCATCAACATAAGTATCCAGTGAAGCACTTATCTTTTTGAAGAAATATATATTTCGAGATACATACTTTCCATTTCTGACAACCGTTATCATAGTTCCTTTTCGTCTTACTACCGTAAATGGTGATGGACCAAACCTCGTTGACCAGTTATTCTCTTTCCTCAGTTTGATCAGAATGGTATCCACCAACTTGAATATTGGATTGCTTTACTCTCAACTTCTTGTCAGCATGATCTTTCATTCTTTTCTTCTCCCTGTCATCATTTGCTTGTACTTGGGATCCAACTTCAGATATATTGGATTTGACTACCATCTTAAGGAGTTTAGTCCTTATTTTCATGTTAAACAACAGTTCTGATGGCGTGAACCCTGTAGTGCTGTGAGGAGTTGCTCGATAATTCAGTAAAAATCTTTTTTCCACTCTCTTCCTTCAGCTCGAGCAGAGTGAATGGTTTTCGTGACAGGTTTCATGAAATTCTTGGCTTCAGAGTTTGCTTGAGGCCACAATGGTTTGATTCTCAATACCATAGTCCTGCACGAATAGTCTGATTTCTTCACCAGAAAATGATAGACCATTGTCACTTCGTACTACTCTGGGAATTCCATGTGTGGCAAAGATTCTATCCATCTTTGGTATTGTGGCTTTGGCTGAGGTTGAGTGCATAATTTCCACTTCAGGATAACGAGAGTACGCATCGATAACCACAAACAAATATTCTCCAGTGGGAAATGGACCACAGAAATCAACATGGACTGTGTGCCATGGTTCTGGAGGTAGAGGAGACATTTATAAAGGATCTGGTTTGTTCTCTGGACCATTTGCCTGACATGAAATACACTGGTCAAGTACATGCTACTTGTTCATCAATTCTCGGGAACCATACCTTCTCACGCAAAAGTCTTTACCAATCCTTGATGGCCTTCATGAGCCAATGCAATGGCTCTCTGCCAGAGTGAGATAGGCATGATAATACGACTATCCCGAAGGATAACATTTGTTTCACTGTTCACTGTTAGCTCATCCTGACTCTACTGAACAGTCAGAGTTCATCGTGGTCAACTCCTTCAACATGTAGATCTTTTCTGTCTACAGATTCCCATTTGCCTTCATTGATGACTTCAGCGAGACACTGTAGTGTGTTGTTATCTTTAGTTGCCTGTTGTATATCTGTCAGAGATATAGCTTTCGGCACCGCATGGCTGACAACGAAGTTGATGTCCTTTGCTAGTATGTTTAGTTTCTCTGCAATGTCATGTGGACTTCGATGACGAGAGAGAAAATCAGACGGATTTTCAGTTCCTTTCATGTGAACAACCGTGAAATCATATCCCTGAAGATGTAAATTCCATCATTCAATTCTTGCTGGTGGCTTTGACTTGGCATTATCAAAAATTAGTTGAACAGGTTTGAAATTGGTGTACAACGTAAAATGATCACCATATAAGTAAAGATGCAGTCGCTCAATGGCCCAAACAATGGCTAGTGCCTCTTTCTCAGTTTGTGAGTATCGTCTAACATCTGATAGTGATCTGCTGGCATATGCAACAATTCTCCTGCCTTCCTGACCTGGAGTCTTCTGTGACAGGATAGCAGACAGTCCATATATTGACGCATCAGTGATAAGCTTAGTTTTCTTGGCCTGATCAAAATAAGCCATGACAGTATCACTGGTCAATAGATCTTTAATTTGGATAAATGATTGGTTATGTTTCTGCTTCCATTGAAAGGGAGTGTCTTTCTTGATCAGGTCTCGAAGTGGCTGAGATAACTCGCTAAACTTGGGGATGAACTTGGCACAATATGTAGCTATTACCAGAAAACTTCTGACACCACTAGTGGAATTTGGTGGGCTTGCATTGTGTATGGATTTGACCTTCTATTGGTCAGGAGATACTCCTTTAGCTGAAAACACAAACCAAAAAATGTTAGTGACCTTTTATTGAACTTGCACTTTCCTAGGTTTAAAGTCAAGCCAACATCAGCAAACTTCCGAAATACAGATTGGTCCTGATCAGCTTGTGTAACACCAAACACAATAACATCAGCACTGATATTCAATGACCCAGGAATATCACGAATTTGCTCATTGACAACTTTCTGAAACATCTGACTGGCAGAATTCGTACCAAAGTTCAATCTGGCATACCTGCACAATCCTATGTGTCTGGCAAATGTAGTGATATATCGGCTTTCCGATGCTAGTGACAATTGATGATAACCAGCTCTTAGATCCAATTTGGAAAACACTGTGGCTCCATTTAGAATGTGTATCAAGTCATCAACTGTAGGACTTGCGTGTCATTCATGACTGATAGCTTTGTTTTCCATCCTCATGTCCACACAGATTCGAACATCTCCATTTTCCTTTGGGATGATAACCAGGGGAGATACCCATGGAGTAGCTCCTTGTACCTTCTCAATAATTCCTTGATTCTCTAAGCGTTCTAGCTCTTGAGCTACTTTTTTTCTCAGGTGAAAAGGAATTCGACGAGCACGTTGAGTGTCTGGGGTTACGGTATGGTCGATATGGAGCTTGATATTGGTGTTTTACAAATTTCTGATCCCTTTAAAAAGGTTTGGGTGTTGCTGAACTAACACATCACTCCCAGTTGATAGATCCTGAATTTGATTTATCTTGATATCAATGAGACTTAATTTTGTGGCTGTCTTGTAGCTGAGAAGAATTCCATGGTTTCCTTGTAGCACATGGATTGTAGATGTGATGTGTTTCTACTTGAATTCAAGAACAGCTTCAAATTTCCCAACTACCACAAGCTGTGATTTGGAACCATAAGCAAAAAGACGCTTGGTTGGATTCTCGAGCTTAATTTTCTTTGATTCATTGATTTTTGCAAATGAGCTCATCGATGATATATGTCAATGCACCAGTGTCAACAATCATCTTGATGGGAGCACCATTCATGTTATGTGTACTTCAGGTGTTTTGGAATCACATGAATATTTGTACTAGGTGTATAAGTACTCATCATCAGGCTACTGTTCTCAATCTGCTGCTGACACTTCTTAGAGGGTGTGGTGATGGGCATTGATGTGAATTGCTATGACTATTGTCATTAGTCTCTTTGGATAGACACACCTTAGTGAAATGATTTTGTTTTCCACACTTCTGGCAAGTTTGACCTTTGGCAGGGTAGGGATTGTTTGTGTGCGGCCATGTGTTCTTCGTTGATAGTGGTTTACTCCAACAAAATTGCTTTCCTTTGCAAACATAATTTACTGAACCTTGAGACAATGACTTCTCTATTCCAGCTACTTATGATTCACTATTTTCCAGGGAACATGATCTGGACAAAAGATTAGCAAGAGTGAGTCTTTCTTCACGTAGAGCAAACCTTCTGAGACGCTTTGACTCGCAGTTCTGAATTATTGTCGATTTCAATTCTTTGTCCAGATCATTAAACTCACAGTTAGCTGCCAACCTTCTCAGTCATGTGGCAAATTGAGCTATAGTTTCACCCTTCTGTTGAGCTGCCTGTCGAAATTGAAAGTCCACATTCTTCTTTGGTGAGAAATATTCAGTTTGCTTAGTTATGGCTGTGCCATAGTCATCTCCATTGTATCAGGGATGGTATCAAATATTTCTTGTGTTGTTTGTCCAGCTTGATAGAGGAGGAGTACATGCTTCTGTTTGTCATCTGTGACATTTAAGGCTACCAGGTATGTCTCGAAATGCTTTGTCCAACTCTTCCAACTCTGACTTAGTGAACTAGGTTCACGTATAAGGTCAAATTGGAGTAACGGTGACAACTCGATCCTGGCTGCCATAGCTAGCTACAATAGAACTATCTTTGATCCTCGTCACCAGTTGTGGTGTTTAGGTGGCTATTGTATTAAGAGGCAGAGATAACTTGTGAATCAAGAGACAAGATATATTCGAATCACGTGCATATCACACACTAATACAATCCATCGTGACGTAACAACATGTGATGTAAGATGATAATGTGACGTATATAATAACTAAACATTACAGACATCATGTTAAATTTTCATCTATACGTGTTTTTTTTGATGATCATCACAAACAAAAACTCTACATCTGGTTGTAGAATATAAAATTTGCTTTTAAATGAAAAAATATTTTAAGTGAACCATGTTGAAAAATCATTTCCAAGATATCGAGCCTTCAAGTCCAAGCAGTTTCTAACCACGTTCTAGCTGCCAGAAACACACCATGCATCACTAGAATACATCCCTTCACTACTAGAGTTATGTGTGCATACAAACAAAATGTCAAAAGCAACCAGACAAAACAGGCTGAGACAGTAGTACGTCACTTATCAGGTCACAATTTCTAACCACAAGACTAGAACACCAATTGAATGTCTGTGTGTACTTAGTAATTTCTTGGTAGTGCTTGCCCTTCTGCTGACTTATGCTCATGGTATATTTTGTAGCTGATGGTGGAAATGCAGCTAATTATGGGTGACGAGAAAGGAGCATCGGATCCAAACTCCTGCTATTATAGAGCAAGTGAAAATAGAAGCACAACACATGACACGACTTTCTGATGTGCTACATGATCTGCAGTGGGATGAAGGTTAAAAAAATCTGGGGAGGTGGTGAAATACATATGGATTATGTATTTCCACTACTGGTGTAGGAATACAAGGAAGTACACTTCTTGCTCTGACAGTTCTACCTCTTCTGCAATGTGGTGACCGAAGCAGATCGGATCCCAACAAAGTGATATTCTTTACAGAGGTGAAGTTTTGTAGACGAGAAACCCCTAATTGTTACAAGGGTATAGTATATAGTATTCATATAGCAACTAATCCTTTGTGCTGTGAGGGCTTGTTATTTAACCCTGTGCACAACACAGTGTTACAGCATGACAGTTTTCATTACTGACAAAATTTCTTGACCATGACCTTTTTTCTCTGAGTGGATGCTAGAATTGCGATCCTAGGCTTGACCAGATAACAGATATCAACATTCAGACCGAGACGGAAGTGCAAGCAGAACCAAAACGAGATATGATCAACATACTAAGTAATGACACTTTGATGTGGGCTATCAAGTCCTTATACTTTGCCAGTGAAATCCATCAAATTGACTGCTCAATGGACTGATCCATACTTTGTTGAGATCAGGATGCCGGATAAGAGGAAGAAGACCTGCACCATACATATTAACATGATCAAGCTGTGGCATCCGCCAGCAGCAGCAGTATTATCTACATCAGAAAAAACAGTAGGGGAAGACGACCCTGACCTGGATAAACACTCCTTCACCAACCTCCTGGAGGCATGAGTCGATGCTAGGTCATTATCTGACCACTGACCAGAAGTGAGAGGTATCTCACCTAATTGGCCTACATGTCACCCCGAGGTGTTTACTAACATACCGGGCCTTACACAAGCAACACTGTTTCATATTGACACTGGTACTTCACTACCTACACACACTAACCGGCGGACTGTCTCCAAGGCCTGGCAAGAAAGATCAACCAGACTCTGCTAGATGGAGACAATAGCATGATGCTATAGACCTTGGACATTGGCTATTGTCCCGGTGGCAAAAAAGGTTGGGCATTGACTACCACCAAGTCAATAAGGTTACCCAACCTGCCGCTTATCCGATGCCCTGGATAGAAGAGCTACTACAATCACTTGGAAAGGCTAACTTCATCTCCACCCTCGACATGTCGAAGGGTTACTATCAAGTCCCAGTATCTCCCAATGACAGAGATTTTACAGTGACAAAATAAGATGGTAAAAATGGAAGCAGTACGAACCTTTCAACAGCCAGTCACCAATAAACATGTATAGGTGCTACCTGGGTATATATTAATGCAGTACATGTATTAGAACAAAGAAGATCAAAACTAAACCTCGGCAGTATGGCACACATCTGTAGTATGCACTGCCAGTAAATAGCATTTTCATCACTATTATCAATATCCAAGAGAATATATGGTTCCAGAGATTTTACTGCTACTGCATCTTGGTCTTTACGACAGACTCTATAAACGTCTAATGAATAGCATAGAATGTACTTGTAAACAAGGTGTTAATCAATAGGTAATGTGTTAATTAAAAATTAACTGTGCAAGTGTGCTCTATTATCTAATAAGAAGTGTGTAGTGCACATTCTTTAAACAGCACACTTAGCAAATAAATGTGCTATGCACAATAATTGCTGTGTATAGCACACTAATTACCTAGGCATTTAGCATGATGTACATGCTTCTGTTTTTACAATGTACATCTAAGGGCTTCCTCACATGCCACCCAAACATCGGGTCAAATGGCAAAAAGGCTGCTTCAGTTCGGGTAGGCAAATATTAAGTAGGGAGGTTTTCCCAACCTTTGGTCTTGCTCATACTTCTTGGATTTTACTGGCATAAGTACAAGGAATTGATCGCCCACATCAAAGTGTCGTTGCATAATATGTAGAATGTATCTCATTTTGGTTTATGTTTACACCTCCGTCTGGGTCTGAATGGCGATATCCATCATCTGGTCAAGCCTGGATCATAATTTTAGCATCCATTCAATAGTTGTGGTTCGTGAGCATAATTTTTGGTCCAGCTACTCTTCAATACATCTAGGGACCCCCTTACATGCCGCCCAAACATGAGGTCGAATGGCGAAAAGCCAGTGCTTTGGTTTGGGACTTCCCTGTAGGCAAATTAATTTTTAGGCTTGCTCATACTTGTTTAGCATAGCCTTGAGAGTGCCATGGAACCATTAATAGCTTCATTTGTCTGGAGGTAATAAGGTGAGGTTCTTATTGGCTTGACTCAATAGCTTGTAGAGGTCTTGGCATCAATTTCGAAATGAAATTTCCCCCTGGTCAGACAGGATTTCTGCTGGAATTCCCAATTGAGAGAATATACCCACCAGGGCAGGAGCCACTGTTTGTGAGTCTGTGTTCTTCAGTGATACCGCTTCTGGGTACCAGCTGTGTAAATCCATCAAGGCCAGGACGTATTTGTTGCCTGCTTTAGTTCTTGTCAACAGCCTAACCATATCAATAACTACACTGGCGAAGGGCTCTGCTGTGATCAGAAGAGAGGTCAGTGGTGCCTTGCTGCCGTGTCTTTTTGCAACCTTCTGACATAATGGGTACAATTTGCATGCCTCTCTGACATCTTTAGGGTGTGTGGGCCAATAGAAGTGTTGGAGTAAGCAGTACTTAGTGCATTTGAAACCCAGGTGCCCTGCCATTGGCAGAATATGAGCCACTCAGATGGCTGTGTTCTTTATAGCTTATTGTAGAAGTAACTGCAGAGGATCGTTCTGTAACTAGTCGGTACAGTGTATGGGGTGTACCATCCCTGCTTCTTGTCTAGCTGACTGCAGATTCGGGTCTTGATGCTGTTCTTGGATGAGTTTGCTTACATCCATGTATGCATGCGAAGAGTCAAAAGCATCCATCTTTGATGAGTCGGCATCATTGTCCTTGGCTGTGATCTGTTTAAGTTTGTCACCTGTGTCTTCCTGTTAAGTATTTGGTCATCTGTGAGCTTGTTAGCTCTTCTGAGATCAAGACATCTTGATCTTGTACTTGGTTGGAAATATCATAACAGTGTCAAGTTCAACAAGCTGGTGGCAGGGATTGACAATTGCCTCTGAATGAGCAGCTATCTGCTGTTGCTGCTTGTCTGCACTGAGCAAATAGGAACTTCCATCTTGCTCCTTTCATCCACCAAGGGCTTGAGTAACTGATTTATGAAGGGAATGTCTTGCCCCATCAATGCATCCGTGCTCATGTCATCAGTAAGGGAAACTTTAATGTTAGCTTGAGTTCCATCATGTCTATGCTGACTTCTGCCAAGTCAAATTCTACTGGTGGGCCCTTAACCCATACCAGGGAGATCTTTTCTCCTGTCAATACTTCCTTGGAGATAGTGGAGCAAGAGTCGAGTGAGTGTGATGCAGCCGTGTCGAGCTTGAACTCGGCATTGACTCCAGTGAGTTAGCCTCAGATGAGGTAGTCTTCAATATGTTTGCATACTGGCTCACAAGCAAAACTTGAGCCAATGACCTGCTCTGTGTCCCGCAGTCTTTGCATTCAAAACAAAAGCATCTTAGTCTTGTCAAAGTATTTTGCCAGATGATGCTTGCCTCCACTGTTGGAAAAGCATTAGCTGGTTGGTTGTGTGGGAAGAACTGTGCCTTTGCTAGTGTCTGTGCCGCTGGTTTTGTTAACTTCTGAAGGCATGTTTGGTCTCTTGCCATCCGCATATGATATCTGTTGGTAAGGTGTCCATCTGTTTGGCTTCTTGAGAGTGCTATAGTCTAGGTTGCAACCTCGTGGCTACGGACGGATCTGTTAGTCTGCCAATTTGTTTTAGAGTCGGAAGTTACGTGTCTGCACACACAGCACTACATTGCTGGTTAACATCTGGAGGGCATGTTCTGTGGTGAATTTCTCACCAGCTTCTATGGGCATGGTGGTACAGTCTGTCAGCAGTAACCCTATAAGTGTGCCATCCATTGGGTAGCTGTCTTGTTAGGTTTGATAGTAGCCTCCCACCAAAGCTTTTGCTGGGTCTCTGTTGTTATTCCCATTCTTTGAAGAAGGGCCAACTTGATACTATCATAGTCTTTGGATTCCACAGCTGTCAGAGCTAAGAAAGTTGCCAGGGCATCGTCTTCAAGTAGGACCCAGAGAGTTGTGCTGGCCTTCATCCTTCAGGACATTATAAGTGGTCATATGCTGCTGAAATCTGGTGAGGCATGAGTCGATTCTGTCTCCTCCTTGGGATAGCTTTGAGTTTGGAGGGTTTGAGTTGTGGCTGACTATGCTGTTCGGTGATCCTGGTGAAAAACTCTGTCAACCAATCGTCTTTTTTTGGTGCTGCATAGTAGCCTGCTCCAACTGTTCCCTGTATCACTGCTCTCTGTCTGCTTCTATTTGTTGTTGTGGACAAGCATGTATAGCAGTTCAGTAGTGGGGATGTGATTGGCATAGTCCTCTGTAGGAACTTTAACCCCAGGGTCAGATATCTGTAGTTCGTCCCTCTGTCCATTGCTTTGAGTCTGAATGGACATGATAGTCTTCTGGTTGATCTCAAATCATTTACGTCTTATTAATAACTTTGCACACAATCACTCGTCACCCCATCACCCATAATTAACATGGAGATGGCTTAAGGTGTAGGAAAGTGTAAGTTATCTCTGATGAAGATTGGCCACTGGTAAGCAAATTCAAATAACAAAATAGCACTAGTCTGATGACAAAATAGCACTAGTCTGAGGCTATCAATGGCTAGTAAGTGATTAAATAGTACTAGTCTGAGGCTATCAATAGTTAGTAAGTGACAAAATAGCACTAGTCTGAGGCTATCAATAGTTAGTAAGTGACAAAATAGCACTAGTCTGAGGCTATCAATATTTAGTAAGTGACAAAATAGCACTAGTCAGAGGCTATCAATAGTTAGTAAGTGACAAAATAGATATTATCAATAGTTAGTAAGTGACAAAATAGCACTAGTCTGATACTATCAATAGTTAGTAAATGAATAGAGGCTATCAATACACTAGCCTGAGGCTATCAATAGTTAGTAAGTGACAAAATAGCACTAGTCTGATACTATCCATAGTTAGTAAGTGACAAAATAGCACTAGTCTGAGGCTATCAATGGCTAGTAAGTGATTAAATAGTACTAGTCTGAGGCTATCAATAGTTAGTAAGTGAACTAGTCTGAGGCTATCAATAGTGACAAAATAGTACTAGTCTGATCAATAGTACTAGTCTGAGGCTATCAATAGTTAGTAAGTGACAAAATAGCACTAGTCTGATACTATATATCTATAGTTAGTAAGTGACAAAATAGCACTAGTCTGAGGCTATCAATAGTTAATAAGTGACAAAATAGCGGATATCAATAGTTAATAAGTGACAAAATAGCACTAGTCTGAGTCTATCAATAGCTAGTAAGCCCTTACTATACAAGTCTAATAGCTGCTGCTCTGAGGAGTCTAATCAATGGCTGAGTTTTATTGTATTAAGGCTGCCACCATATGCTTGGTTTTGGTACCATCTTAACATCTACTTCAGCCTAAGCCAGATGTTAGGTTGACTTAAAGATAATTTAATTAGCAGAGACTACAACACAACATAACTAAATAAAAAAGTGAGATCAGCTTAATAACCCCCTGCCAGACCTCCTTTAAATAGATTAGCCCAGCAGAGGTTTTACAATAACAAAATAAGGACAGGACCATGCAAACAGCCAATGTAAAGTTCTGAAACAACTACAAGTAAGATGTAACTAATATAGCCCATCACATTATCACGTGTGCATGCTCATTCAATCAGCATTGATAGGTATTAGTTTTTAGTCTGGTTGGCCTAACAAGGACTAGATTCTCGTAATATTTTGTATGTATATATATAGTCATGTAATTCAAGTAATAATCTTCCCACCTTTTTTTCTAGGTCAAGCAAGATCAACCATCATGGAAGCAATTTTAGACTATCGTAGGCAAACTTGTGTGGAGTTTATTCCACGGTCAAATGAAGCCGACTATGTGCAAATCTTCCCTGGAAGAGGGTGAGTAGCAGTTACATCAATACATAATTTTTAGAGTCTCAGACTTATTAATAGTTATTGGGAGTTTTATGGATGAAGGTATTTAATATAAATGCAGTCAAGGTTATATATTTTATTTTGTAGATGCTTTTCCTACATTGGCCGAGTTGGAGGTCCTCAGGATATGTCCATTGATAGAGGCTGTGAGTACAAGGGCATTGTCATGCATGAGATGTTTTATGCCCTCGGGCGCTGGCATGAACAGAGCAGACCAGACAGAGACCCGTTTATTTGAATCCTGACAGATGATTTACAAACCTGTCAGTTCACCTTCACATTGAATTTGGTATTACACTTTTGCTTTGTAGCTGCTGCTACTGGTGTCCTTGCAGTTGTTGCTATTATGCTGTTGATTTCATTGTTGATTTATTGTTGTGTTCTCAACTAATGTGAACTTTTCATAGATTACGGGATTATTCACTATAATTATAACAAAAATATGACTGCAATTATATTATAGGCTATTTTGAAAAAACCAATCCCGCTTTTGTGACTACCCAAGGAGTCCCTTATGACATTGGATCCATCATGCATTCTTCTTCTAGAGCTTTCAGTCGTAATAATCAACCCACAATCCTACCAGTAGATAGCAGGATCTCATCCGGATCGCATGGTCAGAGAAATAGTCTTACAGCAATGGACCTCCAACATGTGTAAACACTATACTGTGGAGGTGAGTGTAGAGGTCTTCATTATCTACATATTTTGAAATGCAGTGATACTGGTTTTGATCATTTCTCATTCCCTAAATCATATTGCACCCTGCTTTAAATTATAAATACGATATTCAACTTTATAAATGAATTGCAGATCATCTCAATAACTAAAGTAATATTATGTATTGTATCATGACAACATTATTGTTACACCAAAAATAGTGTTTCCATTTTTTAATAAACCGAATAGAAGTAAGTAGATAGAATCTAAGCTTAGTGGTATGATATTGACACTGAAATACTTCCTTAAATAATCTTCAGGTGGTGGGGGATCAACTGTTTCTTGGTCTGCATGGTCATCCTGGTCTAGCTGCAGCAGGACCTGCAATGGTCAGGTCACGAACTAGGATCTGCAATGGAGGAACCAGTTGTGGAGGCAGCAACATACAGACACAATAGTGCAATACTGAACCATGCACTAGTAAGCAATAATGTACAAGCCAGTGTCATAATGATATATACCACATATAAAGGGAGAGCTATTGATTCCCAACATCCAGCTTTTACCTTTTTTTAACGAGGAAAACATTTCAGAATCTCCCACAGTACATTATGAATACTCTGTAAATCTAGTGCCAACTTTCTGGTCTGTGTGGAGTTCTTGGAGTGACTGTTCTAGGACTTGTGGTGGAGCAAGAGAGGGAATGATCAGGGCATGATTGAATGGCAACATTTGTTCTCGGACATCGTCACAATTTCACAGTTGCAGCATGTGGAATTGTCCACAACGTAAGTAGCTGATGGAGAGCTTGCATTTAGGATAAACATGTAGAACACTCTAATAAAGGTTACTTTTTCTGTTTGGTGCTAAACTTAGTTATTCGTGATTATTTACATGCAAATATTCTTGACACTGTGAATGGAATCCACTGCACAGCTGTATTTGGTTATCATGATTTAAAAAATTTCTAATAGCTGTCGTGTGAGCAGCTTGGAGTAGCTGGTCTTCATGCAGTAGAACGTGCCAAGGAGGGTAACAGGAAAAAAGACATTGGTGTATAAATGAGAATAATTGTCCAGGCAAAAGTGTCAACAGTACTGAATGTAATACGAAGATCCCCTGTGAGAGTAAGTAAGGCATGCAAGATGTCATCAACCCAACTACAGTTACATGCACCTATCTGACTTTACTGCATTGGAAGGCAATAGCTACCGACTAAAGATTTTGGTGACTTTATATTAGTCGAGCTACTATAGATGCTCTATTAAAAAATATGTTAACAAAAATTAAAAATAAATGGATATAGAAAAAGCATCATGTAATTAGAACTTTGGAGTATTTGCAATGAAGATTTATGTCTCAATGATAAAGTCTGATTAATACCCTGTCATATATATATGTTATATAGGTAAGATTACATGTGTTTACATTACCATGCAGCTCCAAAACCTAATGGAGAGTGGAGTTCTTGGACTAAATGTTCGGCCCAGTGTGGTGGAGGATCAAGGTACAGAGAGCATAATTGTGGACATTCCTCGCTCAACTATCAAAAGAAAAGCAATTTTGTAACACCAAAGACTGTGTACCAGAACCTGAACTCAGAGGTATATTACCGAATGCTATATCTTAGCCAGAAAATTGTTAGTATACAGAAGTAGTACTCCAATCTATTTAATTGACCATATTATATAAACCATTCCAAAATATAATTTCATATTTGTACGGAGCTGAAGTATCGAGGTTGTTGGTATCTGAATGATAATGCTCATAGACTTGGCTCATTTGAAAATACGGCTCCTGAGCTTGATGATGATGCAAGCCAAACAATTAGGCCAGTCAGCAAATGTGAGAACATAATCCAGAGGAGAGGCTATGACTACTTTGGTGTAACAGTAGAGATGTGTGTGGTTGGGCTCCAACAACCTCAAGACTATCAGTACTTGCAACTTCTTTCTGTCGAGATGGAAAGGGACCTTACACTGAGAGATGTGGAGGATGGTTCGTGATGGATGTTTACTAGATTATGGACAAGTCAGCTTCAGTGATTCAATTGCTGAGCTGAATGGCTCTAATGCCACCACAGATGGTATTGATGTGATGACCACTGGATCAGGCCATGCACTCATTTGTAATCTCGCTTTGATTGTCTCGGTTGTTTTGGCTGTGTTGCTGGCCATAGCAAAAATCTGATGGATATTTTGAAGCTCACGAATGAAAACATTTGGACACTCAACTCAATAAATAAACAATCGATCGTTTATTAAAATGTAATGTGCCATTTTATTTATACAGTTATAATTATCGAATGTTTTAACGCACCCTTCCTTAGTTTTACAAACAATGTCTGCACAAAACAATAACTACAACTTAATAGTAAGACAGAAAAAATAACTAACTATCTATTTATACAATTATTATTATTGGGGAGTGCAGTCATACTTCTTATATTTAGTTTCACTCCTATTATATAGTGACAGAGATTAAACACACAAATTCGAAGTGCATTAACCTCATAAACCTCCCACTGGAGTCACTAGACTATCCCTACAAGTCTTTAATTTTATAGACAGTGGCATAGTAAGCAAAAAAATCTAAACTGCAATTTCTCATGCAGCTATCCATACTCTTCAATCATAAGCAATGAAACCTTACAACCTGTCATGACATATGATGTATAGATATATTCCTTCAGGGTAATGGTGTTCTTTTTGATGTTGATCAGATGATACTCAAATATTTAATAACACTAAATAACTTCGAACTACCTACTATGGAAATCAAGTGGCCATGCGCACAGTAGTCTTTGGAGTTGCCTACAGTCCTCCTGGTGTGTGGACACCTACCATGTGGAACTAATTGTATAAGTGATCTCCAGTCATCTTTGTAGATTTCAGTCCTTCTGATATCAATTGGCTGAATCTAACTGTCCTTATTGACAATCCAACATTTTCTTTGACTTTGTGTAAGCAAATAATTTGAGGAAATGCACATGCACTAACATATCTCTATATAGTTACCTCTTTTGTTGAAAGTTTGTTTGCTAAAACTATTGTCATAGGAGTAAACTTCTGAGGAAACCAACTGATTCAGTTCATGGTGTGCAGCTGCTTCTTGATTTGGCTCAGCTAAACTTGATATTAAATTTGTGAGTTTATGTCATTGAAAATCCTTTGCGAATTTTTTTTGTGTTTGTCATGTCTCGATACTTACTTCCTTTTGTTTGATCCCTATTTTAAAATCGAGGACAAAATGCTTGAAGTTTATACTCAAATAAAACTCATTTTGGCATCTTCCTAATAATGAGTCAGCCAATTTCATAAACGTACTTTGAGTATGCTCTAATCCTTTGCGAAGGTAATAAACCGGCAGTCCTCCCAAAAGATTAAAACTATGAAATTCACTTGTATTGAGGAATGCCACCCACACTCCCTGGTGTGTGATTTCAGAGTAGTTGTCACGTGGGCTGAAGTAGGGGAGGGGGTTCGGTGATGCATGTGTGGGGGTTGGGGTTGGGGAAGGGGGACAGGGGGAATAGTAGTTGGGAGAGACAGACTCCCTCGATCGATCAGGCCTTTAAAGCCAAAGTGGACTGGGTAAAATTGAGTCTAATTATGGCAGTCAAGAGTTGCCAAAAGTATACCTATTCTGCAACATTTGGACCGTGTCTATTGGGAACCCTGCTGGAGGGAACCCTGAAATCTAGGAAGTATGCCATAGCCCTCATAACAGTTAGTCGTGTTCAATAATAGAGTAATAGAAGCTTATTAGTCAGGACCTATAAGTTTAAAAGGCATGTAACTTCTTGGAAACTTAAAGGCCTGTAAGTCACTGGAAGCTTAAAGGCCCGTAAATTTCCTGCAAGCAATTCAAAGGCTGGTTGAAGGATGTGCTTACCTTCATTTTCAAGATGAGTAACATGAGCCATGAAATGAAGCAACTGAATTACATATTATGTATAGCATAGGTCTACTACAAACAATTTTAAGTTTTTGACAGTCAACTACAGTTAAAACAAATTCTTCTACAATCCCACATCTCAGTCTATATACTACATTTCCAAAAAGCAACTTCCCAAGAATAGTTTTATCAGATCATTGATTCACTACACATGCTACATCCTAATTCCATGAAGAATTTTAAGAACTTTACATCAATGTATCTACACAGCTATAATGGACCTGTCTAGTAAAACATAGACAGCCAAGTGTGTTAATGCATATGTGAGACTGCCTGTTTGTGTGTGCATGTGCACCTTATAGACTCAGCTGCCTTTGCAATTATCCACACATCTAGCACATAATTGAAAACTCTTGACTGCAGAAAGGTTTTGTAGAGTTTTTGGGCCTGTAGGTGATGCACTATAGTCACTCCATATCTTCAGCCTGTAACAGCTTAGCCAACTAGGTAAGACATAGGGTTGGCACTGAATTGCAATGTTGTACATTTTGGTCAATTTAGGGATGGATGCAAGTGTTACTCAGCCAGTGCAGTAGCAGTCTGGTCTAGAACGCAAATTGGAGGGTGGTGGAGGGGGGTTATGTAAACTATTACAGGATGGACTAAGAGTTGTTTCAGCACTTTCCCGTGGCTTTCCAGAGTGGTAATATTATGTACATCATGAACACTATTTCTACTGCTAGAGTCATAATTACATTTATATATTTATTCAATATGCATTACTTCTTCCTTCCTAATATTCCAATGATCAAGAATGTTTAGATATGCATTAGGACATGACCACATAAATGCAAAATTAGTACGACAAAAATGGGTGGCAGTCACCAAAACTCTCTGCCATTTAGTTGACTATGTATACACATTTAACCTCCTAGCCTGAATTTATAGATCATGCTCCATCAATTGGCTTATTCGTTATCAACATGAAAATAGGCTGTGTGATACTTTTTTGATAAGGCATCTCAATTATTTATATTTTGTTCAGTACATAGCTTCTAGAACTTGCTTTACTATTAACAGTTAAAAGTACACTAATAGTTACTCTTCTATTCATACACCAAAGTTAACAAGAACAAGGCTTTGTGCTACTATATTATGCTTAGCCCAAAAATGGAACTCTTATTTTTTTATTTGTGGACATCCAGTTTGTAGCACACAAGCAACAAGTGGTGTGTGTTAGGTAGAGGGATTTGGAAGGTCTTTCAGGGAATTTAGATGAGCTCCAATCCATTCCTTAATAATTTTACACTCAGAACTGTTTATGAACACATTCACATGTTCAACACGTTCTAATTTCTGTGTTGCACAAACTACATGCAAACAGTCAATTTTGATTATAATTATGCCAACATTGACCACACCAACAACACAAAATAGATTTCATGCATTGCAATGATAGCCACAACAATGATGATGCAGTGTCAAACCCAAGATAAATTGGGTCATTTTTAACCCCCAAAGCAGAGATTATAATTATAATGGCTATACTTCCCTGCAACACTTGCCAAGATTTGTACCCTTTCCTGCACTCCCATTTTTTTTGGTGTTGTTGTGAATGGTCTTCATCTTCACTTCATTTTATCTACAGACATGTTTACATTGACATTATTTTTACAACCCAGTTCAATTTGTAAATCCACCCATTAAAGTGGGTTAACTACAAGGTTTTTGATGGTGTTTATATATAATTTAAACATGGGTCATAAGCCTCTTATAAACACAGCTTATGATTCTAAATTATGATGTTATGCTGCATATTCTGCTAGTCTTGGTAACTATAACCCTTTAAATTAGGGTTGAGGTATCTAGATTGTTGGTATCTGAATGTTAATGCTCGTAGACTTGGCTCACTTGAAAATACGGCTCCTGAGCTTGAAGATGATGCAAGCCAAAGAATTAGGCCAGTCAGCAAATGTGGGAACATAACAAGAGGCTATGATTACTTTGGTGTAACAGTAGGGATGTGTGTGTCGGGCTCCAACAACCTCAAGGACCATCAGTACTATCCATCTTCTTTCTGTCGAGATGGAAAGGGAACTTATACTGAGAGATATGGAGGATGGTTCATGATGGATGTTTACCAGATTACGTATCAAGTCAGCTTTAGTGATTCAATTGCTGTGCTGAATCGCCCTAATGCCACCACAGATGGTATTTATGTGATGACCACTGGATCAGGCCATGCACTCACTTATAATCTTGCTTTGCTTGTCTCAGCTGTTGCGCTAGCCATATCAGTAATCTGATGGATATTTTGAAGCTCATATGAAAATACTTGTACACTCAACTCAATTGATAAACAATTGATGGTTTATTATGCCTTTTTATTTATATAATAAGTATCGAATGTATTACCCCCCACCTTAGTTATACAAACAATGTGTAGAATAACAACAACCACAATTTAATAATAAGATACTATATATACATTACTAGGGAGTGTAGTCAAACTTCCTATAATTTGGTCTGACCCCTATTAAAGCGACAGAGATTAAACACATGTTCCAAGTGCAGTCCCCTCCTAAACCTCCCACTAGACCATCCCTAAAAATCTTTGATTTGAATACACAGAGCATAGTAAGCCAAAAGATCTAAATTGCAATTTCTCGTGTACCCATCCATATTCTTGCTAAAACCTAAATATTACCTGTCGTAACCTACAACATGGTGATGATACATGTTGTACAGACATACTCCCTCAAGGTAATGGAATTCTTCTTGATGTTGATCAGATGATACCACTGCAAGTTTTAACAACACTAAATAACTTCGAACTATATACTTACCATGGAAATCAAGTGGCCATGCGCACAGTAGTTCTTGGAGTTTCCTACACTCCTTCTAGTGTGTTGGATACCTACCATGTGGAACTGATTGTGTAAATGATACTCCCGTCATCATTGCAGATTTCTGTCTTCCTGAAATCAATAATTGATGTCAATTATTGGCAGTCTCTAATTGCCCTTATTGACAATCCAACACTTTCTGTGAATTTGTGTATGCAAATAATTTGAGGAAACACATATGCACGTAAGTTGGATTTGTTGATAGTTTGTGTTGCTAAAACTATTGTCATAGGAGTAAACTTCCAACTGATTCAGGTCGTGGTTCACAAATATTGTTTGTCAAAGTAACTTGCTATCTAGAGGAAAAATCAATATTTATCTACAGTATATAGGAAAATTAAAGAACAGAGCACAATGAATTCGAGGATTAATATTGAGCAATTGCAGATTCAATAAGGATCCAGAAATTGAGCAGCAATCCTAGGGTTGTGCAACTGCTTGCTGATTCAGTTCAGCTAAACTTGATATTAAATTTGTAAGTGTGAGTTTATGTCATTGAAAATCCTTTACCAAATTTTGAGTGTTTGTCAAAAGCTTACTTTCTTATGTTTGAACCCTATTTTAAGATCGAGGACAAAAAGCTCGAAGTTTATAATCAAATAAAACTCATTTTGGCATCTTCTTAATAACAAGTCAGCCAAATCACGAAACCACTTTAAGGATCCTCTAATCCTTTGCGAAGTTGTCCACATGGGCTGAAGAGGGGGGGGGGGGTTGAGTGATGCATGTGTGTGTGGGGGAGATGGGGAGGGGGGGGCCTAGTAGTTGGGAGAGTGTGAGAGAGAGACTCCCTCGATCGATCAGGTCTTTTATGCAATTTCTGACAGGGCAAAACTGCACCAGGTAGTTCAATTATGGCAATCAAGTGTTGCAAAAGTGGAAATATTAACAGTTAGTCACGTTAAATAATAGAGTAATAGAAGCTTATTATCAACAGAGTTAGGGCTTATAAGTCTCTAGAAGCTTGAAGGCATCTAAAGTCCCTTGAAGCAATTCATGAGCTGGGTGAAGGATGTGCTTACTTTCATTTTCAAGATAAATTTGTAAATAGCATGAGCCATATGCAGGACTAATGAAATGGGCAACTGAATGACATAGGTTATAGCATGGGTCTACTACAAATAATTTTAAGCTGTGGACAGGTTTAAAAAAATATAATTCCATACCACATCTCAGTATATAGATACATTTCCAGAAAGCAACCTAAGAATACTTTTAAAGTAATCAGTCATTGATTCACTACACATGCTACATCCTAATTCTATGAAGAACTTTAACTATAGGACCTGTCTAGTAAAACATAGGCAGCCAAGTGTGTTCATGTATAATATGTGACACTGCCTGTTTGTGTGTGCATGTGTGCCTTAAAGACTCAGCTACCTTTGGACTTATCCACACACGCAGTATAGCACATAATTGAAAACTCTTGCCTGCAGAAAGATTTTGGAGAGTTTTTGGGCCTGTAGGTGATGCACTATGGTCACTCCATATCTTCATCGTGAAACAGCCCAGCCAAACTAGTGCAGATACAGGGTTGGCAATGTTGTACATTATGGGGGGTGCTTTAGGTCAAACCACAAAAACAGGGAGGGCCCTCAAAAACCTAATTCCCGCTAAGTTGAAAATCAACGCTCTCAATTTTCCACCCGCGCGCTTGACCATGTACTAAAATTTTAACGCATAATGAAAAAGGTCATTGCATGCTTTAGGGCTTCCTCTAGCCACTCGTACCAATTTCAATTTTGCGTTATTCTGGATGAGGTTTTCGGGATGCAGGTTTTTTAGGTCCCTCCACTTTAGGGTCTAGTAACTTGCCTATAGTTATACCTATGAAATATATTTTAGTATCAAAAGAGAGCACACAGAGAGACCTATCTTTTGAGCTATATATCAAGTCTATCCCATGAAGTTTGCAGAATCTACGGAGCTCTAAAGTTGTACCACAAGTTTAAAAAAATTTAAAAAAATTAAAAATACCATCCGTCACCCCACCCTCCGCGGACAGTCTTCTTTCCCATTTCTTTGTCGAGAATTGAATGGAGGTTTATGTACAAAATTCACTATAAGTCCAGAATGGAGATTCCAAATCTTCTCAAATTTGGAATGCAGCATCTTACATGTCCTGGTAACATATTTATGGGAAGAAAACCCACCCCAAAAAACAACACTGTTGGACCTGAAGCATCCCCTTAAGGATGGATTCCAGTGTTACTCAGCCAGTGCACTAGCAGACTGGTCTAGAATGGAGATAGGAGTGGGGGGTGGGATGGTGAGGGGGGGGGGGGGGGGGGCGTTATGTAAAGTATTATAGGAGAGACCAAGTTTAAAACCTAGTTGTTTCAGCACTTTTCTGTGGCTTTCCAGAGTGTCAATGTTATGTATCATGAACACTATTTCTACTTCTAGAGTCATAATTACATTTAATATTATTTATATATGCATTACCTCTCCCTTCCAAATATTCCCATGATCAAGAATGTTTATATATGCATTAGGACATGAAGACTTAAATGCAAAATTAGTACAATAAAAATGGGTGACAGTTACCAAAACTGTCTGCCATTTACATCAAAAATATAATTATGTATATACAATTACCCTCCTTGCCTGAAGTTATAGATCATTCTTCATCAATTTGCCTATTCGTTATGCATAGTCTCTCAAATAGCCATGTGATAAGGTATCTCACTTATGTTTTGTTCAGGTTCTGTGTATAGCTTCTAGCCTTTCTTTACTATACATAGCTTTGGTGTGAATCACACCTTCTATTAGACGCGCGCTTGACACACAACCTGGTGGGCCAAAAGAACAAGATGGTTATGAGTTGTTGTGCTGTTGGCTGCAGAAACAGGAGTGGAGAACGTCCAGGGCTTGGTTTTTTCCGGTTTCCTGATTCTCCCAAAGAAAGAGCAAAGAAATGGATACTTGCCATCAGAAGAATGCCCAAGAAACACACCAGGATATGTGGAGACCACTTTATCATGGGTACTAGCTAGCTAGTCTTATTATTGATAACTAGCCAGCATGATTATTAGCTTAGGCTAAGCTAGCTAGTTTATTAACGTGGCTGTTTCTTGTTATTTAGCTGTATTTTGTAGCTGTGTACAATGTAATTACCGTTTTTTACCCTCTCTTTTTGTAGGCAAACCTGTGGATATAGCTGACAATGTCGATTATGTGCCTACTGTGTTTACATTTAAGAAAGTTGATGAAGTGAAGAAAGCTACAAAGGAGGCTAGAGAGAGCCGGAGACATGCAAGGATAGATTTCTAATTAGCGTGCCATTATTTTCTACGCGACCAGTTCATTTCATCATACAGCTGTGAGGTAGTCTCTGTAGATTTCCGGAAGAGGCGGTTGAATTTATCCATTAAAAGAGCAACAGAGGTTTCGTCAGAGGATTCTCAAGCCTTGAAAGAATGCTAGCTGTTTCAGCTTCCTCACAAGACAAGAAGAATGACTTCAAACCATCATACTGCCTGAGGTAACGATTCACACACTTCAGCAAGCTGAGCCATCGTGTGGGGCAATGCTTCAAAATCACCCCTGGCTCAGTGGTGAAAAGTGAACACCTTAAGATGACAAATTGCTGCTCTCTTGCTGCGGAAGTAGTAGAATATGTCGAAGAGCTGGTCAATGTTCACTGGGAGTACCTTCAAACCAGTTTTGACTGTTAAATCAGCCAAATGGCAGATGCAACCAACATCATACAAAGTTGGGATCTCATCCTTAATCAGCTTCTGCACACCTGACCTCACTCCTTTCATAACATTGGTGGTATCAGACATGAAAGACACTGCATTGTCAAAGCTGAGCCCATTCTTAGTCAGTGACTCCTTCAAGGCAAGTTGGTAGCTATATCAATGTTCACAACAGGCATATCCAAGAATCTCGTCCGTACTTCACCTACCTGTTGATCAAGAAGCCTCAAAAGAATTATGCAAGACTTATCCCTCTTGTCATGGGATTCATCAATCATCAAAGAGAATGGACCACTTGACATTGACTCCATAACTCTCTGTGTGAAGTAAGGAGCAAGAGCTTTCTTCACTATGGCGGTGGTTTTGGTGTGGGAACAGGATAATTTCTTTGCAATTTCAGAGTCTGGGAATATCTTGCTGAAAAGCTTGGTGGCATGGTCACTAGACAGAAAGGATATGTTGTGCTTGCAACAAATGTAGCCCACCTGACCTCTGCTTCGATTACTTGATCACTTCTCTGATGTTGGAAAAACTTGGTGGCATGGTCACTAGACAGAAAGGATATGTTGTGCTTAGCAACAAATGTAGCCCACCTGACCTCTGCTTCGATTACTTGATCACTTCTCTGATGTTGGAAGAGAGAGGTGATTGGAATAGTTGATAGCACAGCCTTTGACATATCCTTATGTTTCTTGTTAGATGTGACATCATTACGGCCACCATGGGTAACACCAAAGTCGATTGCACACAGAGTACATTGGGCATACAAGTGACGGCAAGACTACTGACAATCACATTACTATTGCATTGAACACAAGCAGCACACTGTACCCATGATGTTATTATTTACCCTGTATTTGCTGTATTCCATGCTTACTTACTTTGTCACTATATATTTTTTATTTATACCTTTGAAACTCTTGCCTATCCCTATCCCCTGAAATTCTTTGATCCATTTATTGTCAAAATGGCTCTGCAATTATCAGATAACGTGCTCAGAAGTTTCACGCACCTCCAATCGAAACAAGGTCAAAGGTTGTTTGGTAAACCGGATCTGAAGTTTTTCTCTGCTAAAAAGTGTCCTGTTTTTGTTGCTTTACGAGTGTTAAAGGACTAAACTGAACAAGCTTGAGACTGCAGTGGCCATCTAAAGCGAGTGGAAGCGCAAGGTGCGCGTAGCTGTAAATTCCGGGACATTTCCGGGACAAGGACACCACCGGTGTCACAGGGTATTTGGCATGCCAGGGAATATGGTATCCCCACACCAAATACCCTAGGGTATTTGGCATCCCCTCAGGGAATTTGGCATCCCCTCAGGGAATTTGGCATCCCCTCAGGGAATTTGGCATCCCCTCAGGGAATTTGGCATCCCCTCAGTGAATTTGGCATCCCCTCAGGGAATTTGGCATCCCCTCAGGGAATTTGGCATCCCCTCAGGGAATTTGGCATCCCCTCAGGGAATTTGGCATCCCCTCAGGGAATTTGGCATCCCCTCAGGGAATTTGGCATCCCCTCAGGGAATTTGGCATCCCCTCAGGGAATTTGGCATCCCCTCAGGGAATTTGGCATCCCCTCAGGGAATTTGGCATCCCCTCAGGGAATTTGGCATCCCCTCAGGGAATTTGGCATCCCCTCAGGGAATTTGGCATCCCCTCAGGGAATTTGGCATCCCCTCAGGGAATTTGGCATCCCCTCAGGGAATTTGGCATCCCCTCAGGGAATTTGGCATCCCCTCAGGGAATTTGGCATCCCCTCAGGGAATTTGGCATCCCCTCAGGGAATTTGGCATCCCCTCAGGGAATTTGGCATCCCCTCAGGGAATTTGGCATCCCCTCAGGGAATTTGGCATCCCCTCAGGGAATTTGGCATCCCCTCAGGGAATTTGGCATCCCCTCAGGGAATTTGGCATCCCCTCAGGGAATTTGGCATCCCCTCAGGGAATTTGGCATCCCCTCAGGGAATTTGGCATCCCCTCAGGGAATTTGGCATCCCCTCAGGGAATTTGGCATCCCCTCAGGGAATTTGGCATCCCCTCAGGGAATTTGGCATCCCCTCAGGGAATTTGGCATCCCCTCAGGGAATTTGGCATCCCCTCAGGGAATTTGGTATCCCACGCGCCCTAGGGCGCGTGGGATACCAAATAAGCCAACTAAGTGGGGGATCAAGGTCTGGGTACTATATAGCAGATTCTATCAATGGATACGTGAAGAAGTTGCAAGTATATACTGGCAAGAGTGATAGTGAGAGTGGAGGGGTAGGTTTGTGTTCCAGGACAGTTTTACACCTGATGAAAAGATTGGAGGATAGTGGTTTGCATTTGTATACTGATAATTATTATACAAGTCATGTTTTCTTGATTTTCTTGATGAGTCTTTGCTCTATTGTGCCTTTCTGCAACATCTTGAACTTTTCAACTTTCTATATCAAGCAATACAGCCAGACTTCCTCGTGGTGCTTGATGGGCAACAGTCAATACTGTTATAGATTGGCAAACATGGCTATATCCTGCCAAAAAAATTAGGGCATTCAATATTCATAAATTATGCCAAAATTATGCCAAATTTTTTCAAATATGCTGTTTGCAGTTCGATAAGCAACCATATTTTAGTATTTGATCTGAACAACCATAAAATATACTTGTAATAGTCGATAAACGCAGAGATAAAAAGTATTCTAATCAAAAAATGGTGTGTGGTTTGGTTGCTAGGCAACATATTTCTCACCGCATTGATCAGTAAATCTTTGGCAATCATGTGATATGCGGTTGCCGGGGACTTTTCTGAACCAATGATCAGATACAAAAATTAAAGTAAAAATAGGTCAAAATCTCAAAATGTGAAAGGGTTAAACTACACCAATAGTTACACTTCTATTCATACTCTATCACTAAAGTGAACAAGAACAAGGCTTTGTGCAAACGTGTAGCTACTATATGTGATAGGATCTGCGAAAACGTGCCTTATGACCAAATAGTACTTTTCTCAATAATACAAGTTTTAAAGCCTATTGTCATACACTATGAAATTTGACCTTTTTTGGTATTTGTTATCTAGGGTCTTTCTCCTAACTGGTCAGAAAATTTCAAGCCTTGAATCCCTCTCACTCAGAAGTTACAGCAGTTAGAACTGGACTGACCAAACGTTAGCGGAGAATAATAATTATTACGTAATAGGGACTTTCCCTTTTTATAATAACATTCATAGTTTGTAGTTGGAAAGGGTCAACAGTGCAATTTTCCAAAGGTTTGATAATGTCCACAGAACAAGCTAATGAGATAGCTTTGACTATCAATCGGGTCATGAAACTGGATGCACAGGACCAGGCATCTATCCTGGAGGTTATTGCAGACTACTTCACTCTCCCCACTCTTGATGATGAGCTTGATGAAGAGAATTTTGATGAGTTGGAATGTTGCAGTAAGAAGACGTACAAAATACAATTCTTATAATTACAATCACATGGACATTACAATCACAACATACATTAGCAAGCTTGGAGGAAGATTGGGGCTGCCACATGGAGGATGAAGGTCACCATACTGAGGATTGTGGACATGATGGGAATGAAGATCATCGTATAATACACTGACTTTATTATTCAAATAAAAGCTTTACATGGCCATGTTCATTGTATACCTAGTTAGTACCTATGAATTAACTGCCATCTGCCTTATAGCTAGTAATGTATGGTAGTTATTGCTTGCTATCTACTAGACTGCTTTGCTTGCTAGCTATATAGTTAGATGACCAGTTGCTTGCTAGAGGACTAGCTAGCTATTTTTCTAGCTAGTTGCTTTTGCTAGTTACTAACCAATGACAATCATGTAAGCTATAGATTCTAGTCTCTATCCCAAAGCTTATAGCAACCTAGGAAAAAATACAGGTTTAGCTAGCTAGCCTTGTTTTTCTTGTTATATTTTTAAAGTTACGACCACAGCTAGTAGCTATCTAGCTATGCATACTAAAACTTACCTCAGCTACATGTAGAGTTTCAAGACCCTTCTCCTCACTTTAGCAGTCGTTTGAGTAGCGCTTTCACCCGAAGCGCTCGAAGTAAACTTGCACCAAAACATCCGTCTTTCCCAAAATTTATAATTATGACGTCATTGAATAACACGGAGATACGCGCGGAAGTATACGGAAGTTAATTTTTATTTTTTTATTATTTATTTTTATTTTTTACAGAACATAAATTTTTTATCACATGACATATTATACTAGTACTACATCACATTTTGTTAAGTTAATAGTTGATGATGGGGGGGGAGTTAAATACTGCCATCAACCCACGCAGAACATGGTGGTAGCCTGCGTGACCACATGGCAGCATTTCCCTTCCACAGACATAGAGCCAGACGTTGGTAGAGGTGGCGGGTTGTTTCTGCCGGAGCTGTTCTTGAGCGCTGTCCCAACTGATGGCCGATTCTGGAGATGGTAATGGTGGCTTCTTCGCTCCAGCCGCCTAGCGTTTCCACCACAAGGGGTATAAAATCGACTCCCACGGAACGACAAGCATCACTGTGGGCGGCCAACTTCCTCTCCTCACCTACTCGCAGTGCATGGCCCTTGGTGGTGGCGGCTCCGGCAAGTGTGCGAGGTTGCATGGTTGATATAACCGTCACATCCAAAGCTGCAGGACGCCCCCTACCCCAATTTGGGAGATAGATGTCGGCTGGGCGGCTGCGCGAACCAGGAATGAGAGATGGAACCTCTCTCCTAGGTGCCAGAGCTGCAGACTGGGCAGCATTGAAGAGGGCATCTCTGAGGGCATCATGCCTATGTATCCGGTCACCATTCCCACCGCATCCTACCTGATGATCACCAAAAGCATCTGCATCAATGGAGCGGTCACAAATCTGGCAGGTAGCATCACCAGAAAACATCCTGAGGCCCAGCCAGTAGTTGAGGCAAAGACGAAACTCCAGGTCATGAAGGTGGAGACCTAGGGCTGGGGAAGGGACAACATTTAGCCAGTCCCCTGCATGTGGAAGTGAGGAGGAGAGAGCGAGGGCACGTGATCTGTTGTCTGGAGCCGAATCTAGGAGCAAGTTATATGATATTTCATCTATTCTCCTGGAAAGGGGACGCTGTCGGAGGGGGATGTCGATGTCGCTTGTCCTGTTGCTACCACTAGCTACATATGTTGTAGGGGGAGAGCAATTCCAAGTTTTGTTTCCTCGTTCAGTGGCTTTTTATGGCCAGTTTATTTGCCAGCAATGTTAGCTGAATCCACCAGGCCACGAGTAATGTTAGCTGAAGTTAATTGAATTTTTGTCAGCGTCCCTGACGGGATGAAAGAAAAGCCCCTGTAACTTCCAAGTCATAATGTTTTACTAAGTCACTTCAAGATTTTTAAAAGTATTTTTTTATAGCTCTTTCACATAAAAGAATAAAATGAAGAAAAAAAATGTCTTAGCACTTACACGGCGGCAATTGTAAACGTCACCACAATCATTGTATATACGTGCGTTATACTCAAATTTTTTTTAATTTTTTTAATTTTATTTTTTTAATTTTTTTTTTTTTTTTTTTTTTTTTTTTTTTTTTTTTTTTTATTTTTTTTTAATTTTTTTATTTTTTTTTTTTTTTTTTTTTTACAAACAAAACCGGAAGTAGTCACCTGGGTGCGGCATTGTTTTTTTTTTAAATGGTCGATCGCATGGGGAAGAAACGGTCTGTTGTTAGTTGCTCCTACGGCATATTTACTACTCCAAAATTGACCAAACAACAGAGACAGGTCCAGGGAACATTGGTTATCTCAGCAAACTGTAAGTATTCGATAGCCAGTTTAAAAAACCCCATCGTATTGACGCTATTGTTATACCTTTGTTTAGAAACTAGTCAAGATAGCTTCTACGCTATTTTTGTATGTTAGTCGGCTGCTTAGACTATGCAAAGTATGCTAGATTTATCTGTATGCTGTGTGGTAGCTATAGGATTGGCAATTTAGGTTGGTGGGAGCTATTTTTGTTAACATTGTGTACTAAAACTTACCTGGATATATATATAGCTATCTAGCTAGAACAAGATTGTTAGCAGCAAAAATCCATTTGAATACCTTGCTAGATCAAGTACAATGTTTTATAAGAAGATAATTGAATAACAATATAGTCATTGAATAACAATATAGTCATGAGTTCACTGTGTTGCTCTTGGTTTCTTCAGGATCTTGGCTGTGTGGTACTCTTTGAAGCACTCTTCTGGATATAGAGGTGGGTGGTCAGAGCAAGTCTGACAGTAGTACACTGAGCCTGAGCGAACCGTAAGTGGCCTGTTTACGATCAGAATTTGTGTATTAATATTTGTTTCACGCACTAGTAGGGTCAAAAACCTTGTCTGCAAAGAACAGGTGAAGAAATATCCTTGGGCTCAACATCTAGCAAATTTTAACCAGGAGTTTCTACGCCCCATAATGTTGTCAACTTCTTTGCAGCTGACAAGCCCACTTCCACTCGTATGGCCAGTTTCCACATCCATTTCCCCATCAGTCTCATCTACACTACTGCTGCCATTAGCATCTTCCATTTCTTCAGGGGCCGGCCATTCTTCCACATCATATAGTTCATCTTCTTCCAATATCATCTAGTTCATTTCTTCCACATCATCCAGTTCACTGTCACTTTCAAAGTCATTCTCAATATCAGAAAGAGCCTCCAATACTGCCTGCAGATCCATATTTGTGTTTGTTAAAACACACACCATGTTTCTTATTTGCATCTGGCAATGAACCACGAAATAAAACGCTGTTTATTTTTATTTTTATGTTATTCATGGAGATGGTGATGCATTCCCAAGTTTGATTATAAACCCATCAACCTTACCTAGTAAGTACAGACTATAAAGCAGACAATCCACGGAGCTATGCAACAAGAAATATCATGTCACAGATGCTGTGACACACGCACTGCCAGCGGTAAATTACTTGTCACGGGGATGCTGTGACACACGCACCCGTGGGGTGGATTGTTGTGTCACAAACGCCGAGACAAACGTAGTGTAAGATAAGGCACGTTTTCGCAGATCCTGTCACATATGCTTAGCCCAAAAAATGGGACTCTTATTATTTTTTTTGGTATGTGGACATCCAGTTTATAGCACACAAGCAACAAGGGATGTGTGTTAGGTAGGGGGAAGGTCTTTCAGATGAGCTCCCATCAATACCTTAATACTTTTACACTCAGCACTGTTTATGATCATATTATTCACATGTTCAACACATTCTATGTTCAACACATTCTAATTTCTGTGTTGCAAAAACTACATGCAAACAACCAAACTGTGATTATAATTATGCCAATATTGACCACACCAACAGCATGAAATAGTAATGATTAGATTTCATGCATTGCAATAGCCACAACAATGCTGATGCAGTGTCAGACACAAGATATATCGGGTAATTTTTTTAACCCACAAAAGAGAGATTTTAATTATAATGGGGGCTATACTTCCCTGCAACACTTGCCAAGATTTGTACCCTTTGCTGCACTCCCACTTTGTTCTTGTTTTTGGGAAAGGCCCACTTTACAGCCATGTTTACATTGACATTTTACAACCCACTTCAATTTGTAAATCCACCCATTGAAGTGGGTTAACTACAAGGTATTTAATCTGGATTGAAGGTGTTGACACATAATTTAAACATGGGTTATAAGCCTCATGTAAACACAGCTTATGAGTCTAAAAATTATTATGCATATTCTGCTAGTCTTGGTACCTATTACCCTCAACAATTTTGCTCTCGCTTCACCACATTTAACTTTGTCCCCATAGTTGGTAGCCAATTATCAGCCATTTATGTCCAAATTACATCATCGAAGCTGGTGTCTTTGTGTTGCATTCTGGCATAAACTCAATTCTTTAGCACACATTCTCCAACTATTATACAGACTATCATATTAAGCTATATATTGTGTGGGCATTCTGACTCAATTATAGAGCACAATTTCTCCAACTATTATACAGACTATCACATTAAGCTATATACTGTGTGGGCATTCTGGTAATTCTAGAGCACAGATTCACCAAGTATTATACACAGTATTATACAGATTATCACATTGGGCATTCTGGCATAAACTCAATCCTGGAGCACATATTCTCCAACTATTATACAGACTATCACATTGAGCTGTATACTGTCGGGACAAAGTTTTGAGTATTATATCATTTCATGGATATTTGTATTTCGAGGATAAACTTTCGAGAAAGCCCACTCTAGTTCACCTATGTTAAAATATTATTATTCGCATATCATGGGT
>JAQNBH010000013.1:17485801-17580801 GCA_028752905.1 Cladorhizidae sp. MBARI D1340-BT2
ATTATTATTATTATTATTATTATTATTGTTGTTGTTGTTATTCTTATTATTTTTATTATTTTTATTATTATTATTATTGTTATTTTTATTATTTTTATTATTATTATGTTTTATTGTTAAATATTTATTTGTATTATTATTATTATTAGCTAGGGGCTAGGCTATTATTAGTTTCTTTGTGGTATTTTTGCCACATCTTGTTCAAGTGCTGGCCATGTGTATATACCAGGTTGTGGTTTGTATTATATGGTGGATACTAGTAGCTATATAACAGGGTCACATAAGTCATGATAAAGGCTAGTGCATCTAGTTGAAATGTCGAGAGTAAAATTATGAAAAGGTTATTCTAAAAATGAATGATAATTCTTAAAAATATAAAAATATTACCATAACATAAATTTAATTACCTAAGAAGGTATAACAATAGTTCTGTGAAAAATAAACTTCACTAAGAAAGTGTTTGACTTATTAACAAGACTTGAGAACTAAGCTGTCCAATGCACAGTTCTTGTGTGGTGTTGTTGGGTAGTTAACAAATACAAGGAAGTATCTCTTTGTAAGCAACATCCAAGGCATTCAGATTCAGGTATTAGCAGAGATTGACTGCAGTTAACATCCAACAGAGAGGCCGAGAGATCTAAAAAGGTGTGTTCATAAAACGCTGATGAGGGAAGGAACACGTGGAAATTTTGCCTTCCTGCTCATGTCCTTATGAATATAAAATATTTTTGTCTTGTTAATTGAAGCAAGCCCTCAGTGGGGAGTTGGATGTAAAACTTGGCATTCCCATTTGTGGTCTATCTATTATGTATCTATATATATTATGTATCTATATATTTATGTAACTTTGTAATCAATAAACGTTCACCCGTAAATGAGTAGTTCCATTGGTTTTTGTAAATGAGGAATATTCATTGTAGTGAGGAGACTAATTGAGAAAATAGCAGCAGGTTCAAAGCTATAGGAAAGAAAACTGGCTGAACAGGAAAGTGAGAAGGGGCTTCATGGTTAATAGCTGGTGGGAAAGGATGCTGAAGGTTCACTCTGACATGGTTACTCAATTCATCAACATGCTCTAGCTGTGAAGGTTCGATTTCACCTACAAACATTCTCACTTGCCTGAGGGTGATCAAACCATTTTATTGGTGAACGTACAGTCCATAGGTACAACATAGATAGATAGATACATACACCATGCACAGTAAAATAATAAGTTTTCCACCTAATTTGTCACTGATGGTTGGCTTCAATAATTAGGTGTTAGAGTATGGGACAATTGATTAGCACAAACACCACTTTGATTTCCACTTTAAATGTTGATGCCATAAGTAGGCATGGCTGAGTGTATGTGATATAATAATGCAAGTCCCACATTAGGTCTAGAATGTGTGGTATTATATAACAGGAATATCACTATAGCTATTTCTTATGATATAATTGGACGGCTTCTTTAACTCTTTAGGACTGATTGCAGATATATCTGCATACATACGTGTTTCACTCCCAACAATATCTGCATAAAGATATATAGCAACTTGGAACAAATTTCAAAAATGGTTTGCAACTGCTCATGCTATGAAGCCCAAATCCAATTGTTGGCTAGTGAGGTGACATATAACGTTATTCTACTATTTAGAATAACAATGCAGTTGCAGAAATAGAGCAGCATGCATCATCAAATGTTAAGATTTACAGCGCCAAAGTGTCGTTAAAAGCAAACAGCCAAAAAGTGAGAAGTTGTTATTATTATGAACTTTATGATATGACAATACAGGATGAGGGCAAGGGCAAGAACCAAATACTTTGTGAAATGTGTTAGTAGTGTCTTATTGACAGACTTACACCAAAAATTTTGTGTATATAGATGGACTAAAACAAAACAACAAGTTACAGGATGTGGCTACCTCTAGACGAAGGCAACAGATATAGAGTGGAAGTATATACTCTGAAAGGGAATCATTGCCTGCCATGCTAGTTTTAAATCTGATGTTCAAGCTAGTTAAGCACTAAAATGACTTCTACATTCATTTGCTATTGAGGTACAAACAAAAATAGTTTGTTTTTCTTTTTTGGTTGCAGGGCTAGCTAGCACATCCACAGTGTTAACCTGAGAGCCATCAAGCTATGAAAAAGACAACCTTGACTCTTGTTGTTACTATGTCACATATTTAAAATCAAAGTCGGGTATACGCTGCTAAATTTTCAGCCCTAAAGAGATAACTTTTTAAGCAGATTTCAATAGTAAAACCAGCATACTTTTGGTGCAAATGCAAATGATTAACAATAATGAATAATTATGGTTAGGATTATAGTGTAGAAGGATTCTGTGTTAGGCACTTTTAAGTATGTACCATACAACAATTCATTTATAACCAGAATGAAACCATACTTGCAAGTATGAGTCATGAAGGAAGTCCATCACAATCTAGTATAATTATTATGACACCTAACAAGCTCCAAAGTGGTGTATTGCATGTTATACCTTTCAATGTTTAGCACACAATAAACTGCATATTGCAGTGGGTACGTTTGGCCTATAAATCAGGATGATAATAATTATGTGAATATGAGCAAGATACGGTCCTTATTTTATTTTGAAAAAAAACAGTATTTTTAAACCATTTTTATGGCCTTTTTTTAATTAATAGATCTATCGCAAATATATCCGCTGAGCTGCGTCTATCATTTATTAAACTGCGTGATACAACTGCAGACCATTTGCAGTTTCAATGATATTGTCAAGGAGAGTTGTTTCAGTTTAGCTATTCTTGCCATGTCATCCTGCAGTGAAGAGTTTCATTCTGCAGGAAATACTTTCAACCTTCCATACAAAGTTCACCCACCCACCACACATCAACCTTGCTACCGACTTACACTTTAAGAACGTGAGCTCACATAATTTGGTTGTGTTTGCTAAGTGGTTTGGCACACGTTAGTGGGTGTATTCTGGAATTTTAATATGGAGCATAGTGGTGACCACAGAGTGTTTGATGTAGTCATCATATTAAGTCTAGACAACTTGCGAGGATACTGTCCATTTCTCTGTATCACACCAATTTATTAGAGCTTCCAAAATAATAATTTAATGTGTATATATATATTTATAATAAAATAATAATAATCAGGACCTCCCTATGCTTTCTGTCCCCTCTCCTCTCTACCTATGACAAGACCCGCAAGTCTATAGTAAGCAACATCACCAATGTCAATTTTTCTCATGTCACACCAACTTTGTCTCAGGTTAGTCTACCAGTCAATATTGGTTTGTCTTGGTATTAGGAGTGCCAAACATCTTTCCCAATCTGCCTTCCTGGCCTCGGCGGCTGCCTCACATAACCTAGTCCAACACATCCTTCCTTCGGTCCCACTCATTGAGGATGCCCTATTGATGTGGTCAAAAGATCACGATACACTTCCACCAGCTAGTTCAGCAGCATGCCTCCAGAAGTCATGCAATCCTTATCTAGTTTCAACGGAGGTGGGATCCTTGCTCAACAATGCATCAGACAACTTGACTATAGCTATATAGGCTTTTGGCTATCTCTACAAAATAATCTAGAACATGACTCCATGCCCCACTAATTTCCAACTTGGGTTGAAGGATGGCTGTCAAACATCAGAATTGCTGTAGGCCTTCATTTGGAGGCTCCCCTTTGCCATCCTCATCAATGCCAACACTGTGAGGCAGAGGTGAGCAACCATGGCCTGCACAGTTTGATCTGCAGGTGTCATCACTACCGCCATTCTTCAGTTAATAATGTACTACATAGGGCTATATTATCTGCCCAGGTGCCCTCCTGGCTTGAACCATGGGGTTTTAGTCACTCAGATGGAAAGTGTCTGGATGGTGTCACCAATGTTCCCCGCAAGTGTGGCAAGCCCTTGATCTGGGATGTAACCTACCCTGACACGTTGGCTCAGTCCTATCATACTCATACCAGGCCCTCGGATTATGTTGCTACGATAGACGAAGAGAAGAAAGGGGCTTAGTACAACTTCCTTACCAGGATTTTGTTTTTGTACCGTTACTATAGTTGGTGCCATAGACCCAAATTCCTTTATCTTTCTGGGAAAAACGTAAAAACAACACAGCAGGGGAAAAAGGCTTTCTAACTTATACACCAACAATTATCTGTGGCTATAGAAGGACAATGTCATCACAATCATGGGAGATTCTGCAAGCAAGGACACCCAAAAATTTGTTAATTATTAGTTTAAAACCACCTAATATATTATAATAAATAAATAAAAATAGTATTAGTAATAATAATAACTACAACAACAAAAACAACAACAAATAATAATTAATAAAATAATAGTAGCAATAATAATTATTATAATAGTAATAATAATAATAATAATAATAATAATAATAATAATAATAATAATAATAATAATAATAATAATAATAATAATAATAATAATAATAATAATAATAATAATAATAATAATAATAATAATAATAATAATAATAATAATAATAATAATAATAATAATAATAATAATAATAATTACAATAATAATAATAATAATAATAATAATAATAATAATAATAATAATAATAATAATAATAATAATAATAATAATAATAATAATAATAATAATAATAATAATAATAATAATATTAATAATAATAATAATAACAAAACAACAACAATTATAATAACAACAACAATAAACTAATAACAACAACAGTGATAATACTAATTAATAACAACAACAATAATAATAACAAAATTGTAATAGCAACAACAACAACAAAAAATAAATTAAAAATAATAACAATAATAGAAAATTAATAATAACAAGAACAACAACAATAACAACAATAATAATATCAATTATAATTTTACAATTTTTAATCTTTGGTAGTTTTTTAACAGTCTGGAATTATATTTAATTTTAATTAGTCATATTTCATCGGATAGTGTGAGTTACCCATTATGTCTTCCTCTCTCTCTTTCTCTCTCTCTTTTCCATGTGTATGTGCGTGTATATGTGTTGTGCATTGTGTTATGATGTGTGTATTGCTTGTGCATGTATGTATCTGACGGACATTTCTTCACAATTTCAATTATCCTATAATGAGTCTGTTGGTCAATACATGTAATTTGCTTTAAATTCACAATTAGATATATCTCATGCATTGGCACAATAGAGTGTTGATAAGAAGTTCAAATTACTGCATGGTAAAATATATAGAATAGTCCAAATGATAGTTTATCGACACCATAGAATGTTGATTATCAGAATATTCATGGAATAAGCAGCAATCTAGATCCTTCTTATGCTAATGCTTGGTGTTTTGTGAAGAGGTCCACTCTTGGCAGGAACTGTTTATGTTTACACAGGATGGAATTTAATTAGATGTCAATTTGTGATAGTTCCTCATAAGAGGCGAAGGTTGCTGATTGGGCTAAACATCTCAACTTCATGCTGACCACACAGCTCTTAAATAATGTCGGTGAAGCATCAGCACTTCCTATAGAACTAAAGAAACCCCTCAAGCTCAGGGTCTGTATTTAAGAAGAGAAAAAAGACAAGATCCCAGCAGAAAACTAGACCGTGGATATCACATTTACCATTCTCAGGAACAATCGGCTGAAGTATCAACATGTTAATATTTCAATCAGTTACCTTCATTTATGCAATGGTGGCAACTATACATGTAGTGAAATCATCCATCCCTCCTTCTTCCTTGGAGTATGGCAAAGGTAGGCATTCATTCCTGTGAAAACATGTATGCTTGACTGATATAATAAATTATATCTTTCCACTTTTTGATATTTGTACTAAATTGACATGACTATATCCCATACCCATTTCAACATTCTTTTAGATTATGTTGAAGGAGACATTCTTTTAACTCATGAGCAGCAGAGATTCAAAGAAGCTCAAGCCAATCCTAATGACATCAATGCCCCACAGAATGCTGTGGTAAGGTCTCCACAATCACTCTGGCAAGGAGGTGTGGTTCCTTATGTATTGGACGGCCTAAATAGTAAGAGAATATTTAAAATCCTTGTTTATACTCTTCACCATTTTGCCTTATTTTAAACTTGAATCGTTTGTTGTATTTTTTCCCCTATTTATAGATCAGGCCATAAATGCCATCATGGAAGCCACTGCTGACTATCACTCACTGACATGTGTCAGATTTGTTCAACGAACGAAACAAGATGACTATTTAAAAAATTTCTCTGGCAGAGGGTGAGAGCATTAATATGTACTATATAAGAAGATAATAAGTATCACACTACAACCGGCCTGCACTCCATCCTCTATATTTTTATGATTGTTGCAAATTTTCTATACTTAAATGACCTTAGATGTTACTCATATATTGGCCGAATTGGAGGTTCTCAGGACATCTCCATTGGTCGAGGATGTGAATTCAAAGGTATTGTTCTTCATGAGCTGTTTCATGCCCTTGGGCGTTGGCACAAGCAAAGTCGGCCAGATAGGAACATGTTTGTTAGGATCCTGACAGAAAATATACGAAGTGGTGAGTTCAATTGAGGGGTAATACTTTCAAGACATTTTGTTTAATTGTCGAGAGTTCTATGGTAACATAAATATTTAATTCTCTACATTCAGGAACTGAAATTAACTTTCGAATTGCCAACACAGCATATGCAACCACTCAAGCAGTCCCCTATGATGTTGACTCCATCATGCACTATTCTTCCCAAGCATTCAGCAGAAATGGCAAGCCCACGATCATGCCTGTGGACCCCAATGTCAGATTCAGTAGGCTGGGTCAGAGACGAGGTCTTTCACATCTTGATATCCAACATGTGAATACACTATACTGTGGAGGTGAGTATAAACAACATAGCACATTATATTAATTTAACACATATTATAATGATTTATATATGCATTGTAGATGCAATGGTTACTAAAATGATGATCCTCTCATTCCCTTTAGGTGGTGGATCTACTGCCTCCTGGTCTTCATGGCAATCCTGGTCTAGCTGCAGCAGGACTTGCAATGGTGGCACCAGGTCACGAACTAGGGCCTGCAATGGAGGAACCAGTTGTGCTGGCAGCAACATAAAAACACGACAATGTAACACTTTCTCCTGCCCTTGTAAGCTGCAAGGAGAAACTAGTGCATTGATTCTAGAGTGAACTGAGTAATTCAGTATCGTATTCCTAATGTAATGTGTTCGATTGTGAAGGACCATTACAACTGTAATTACATTTTTTTCTAGTGGTGGCTTCCTGGGCTTCGTGGGGTGTATGGAGTGGTTGTTCTCGGACGTGTGGAGGAGGAAGACAGTCCAGAATGAGGTCATGTGTGGAGGGTAACACTTGCAAAGGGATTATGGCAGAATTCAGGAACTGCAACACACATTTCTGTCCACTAAGTAAGCAAATAAAAGGTCAATTTCTTATAATATTCGTTTATTGAGCACTAAACATGATTATGATTTATCCAGACTTAATAATTCTGGATAATTAGACCACATGATGCACATGCTTGAAGCAAGCTCATAATTCTGTTACTTGTCAGCACAGAAAGGAATACTAAAATATGTTGGGTCATTCTCTGCTGTCAAAGCAGTAACAGCGTTGTAGTTGCTTTTAAACCAGATAAAGACAATTTTTTATGGACATAACCATCATTAGAGACCTGATTAGCTTGTTAATCCAAGTTTATCTTTTGGCCACATTTGGTTTGGATGTAAAGAGGTTTGGCACCCCTACTGTTCCTTTCCCCCTTGCTGTTGCCTTTGGCCACACATGTTTGCTTTCCGAAATCATATACTGAAATCTTTAGTTCTGCTTGATCTATGCTTGCCAGTGGGTTGAATCTGGAAACCTAGTTCACTCAAATTTTAATAATTTCACCTACTTCTGTTATTATTATGTTAATGGAGTTAATTAATTATTTCATGCTGTAATTGTCCTCGCAGTTCCCACATGGGCTTCATGGAGCAGCTGGTCTTCATGCAGTAGCACATGCCAAGGCGGTTTCCAGCAACGAAGGCGCACTTGTAATAGTGGAAACACTTGTCAAAGCACAGAGTTTGCAAGGAAGGATTGTAACACTAACATCTCGTGCATAACACTGCGTAAGTGAAATAGTGTAACCGAGTTAATCGTTAAAGGCCAGGCATATTTAGTCTAACAAGAACTACATAATGAGATCCAGACAAATAATACAATTTGCAAATAGCACAAAATAGTAGTAAGTATCTGTACTTCATCATTACAGATTTCAGGTATACGTTGTTTCAAATCTGACTCTTCGTGATAGTTAATCTAGAAACATTTATGCGTTATCATTGACATATTGTAGAGGTATTAAATTTATCTAGACTAACTAAATTTAATGTATGCATACCAGACAAAATGAAAGAACATGGAGGTATGTATACATATACATCTATAGTTGTAACACATAGTCATATTAGCAATTATTATGAGTGTTTTATGTTTAGAGCAAGTATTGATGTCAATATTTTATAACCAGATTGATCAATATAATTGATATTATAGCAAAACATTCATTTTAAACTCATACCAAACATATTTTTAGTTAACCCCAACTCTGGTGAGACTGGTCCTCCTGGACTGTCTGTTCTGCCCAGTGTGGGGGAGGGTCAAGGTTCAGAATGCGACTGTGTGGAGGATCAGATTGCAGGACTGAAGAGGAACATTGTAACTCGCAGGACTGTGAATTTGGTCCTGAACTCAGAGGCAAGACAAATCTGTAATTCTCTGTAATGAAGTTATCTAATATATAGGTAGACTATTGATACTAAATAGTAGTGTGTGAGGCATCACTTAAAAACAAATGGCATGGAAGTAACAAACATACACTGAATATTGTCCTACATCTCACAGTCAGTTCAGAATATGACACAAACCCACTTAACATACTGTGCTGTTTCACAGAGGAATAGACTCCTAATAATACGTACTTACATCATCTCAGTCATTAACTTGTACTTCCAGTATAATTCCAAGACGATATATATTTGAAGAAGTATAGTTTGTAATTGCAGCTCCATGTCTTCCTTTCTATTTCAGGGCTGCTGTTATATACTGAATGTGTTGATTTTGCTGTAATCTGTTACAGTGGCTAAACTGAAACACTGGACAGGATTACAAGTGGAGCACGTATCCCAATCTGTAGCTAGATGCAATGCTCTCAACTTTTTTGTGTATGTGAAGTGCCTGTCTCTGGAACTCTGACTATAAGCCAGCTTTTAAACTGAATTGATAAGTCCCGGAGTAGTATACCTGAAATTAAATAAAGAGTAAGAAGAAAGCTAGTAGAATGGAGAAGATTTATTTGACAATATCACCATGGCCAGCCAGATCACAGCAATTTAATAGGTCATGCGCATGCTTCTAGATGGGAACTTTATTTAGTGTGGAGCTTATAATCCAGCAAATATAGAATTTTTGCAATGATGGCTAACTTTGTGGGAGTAACTTGCACTCCAGAGCCCATATCTGGTACACACATAATTAGGTACATTTTTGGCAGGAAACATGAGCTATTCTTATCACATGTTTATCTCTCTATTGCTATAATAGATGGTGCAAAAATATATATTCAAACTTTAAAGACCTCCAATGTTTTCGTTCCTCTAACCCAATATTTAATTAATTCATTCCTTAAGAGCACACATGGAGATGTATCCCTTAATATCAAAATGTTATACCCATGGAAGATTTTTTAAAATCTTCACTCTCTTAATGGTCCATTTTTAGTTTAGTACTAAATCCCCTGTTAAAAATTTGGAATGTATGTTCCACACTTCATCAAAGCTGTATCATCTCCAAAGTGCTAGCAATCTACTTTCATATTGCCACTATTGTATATTTTACTCCCAAATAATAGGATTGAAACATCATGGCTGCTGGTTGTTCAACTCAACGTCTCATCAAATCAATCTCCTGGAGAAAACCACACCGGAGCTTAGCGATAACCCATTAATGAGAGAGAGGCCAATCAGAAAATGTGGTGTTGCTGCACAGAGACTCAACTTCACCTTTTTTGGTATTACTCTTGGACACTGTTTGTCTGGTACAAACAGACTCAGTGAATACCAGTCCTCTGCATCTTCTCTGTGCCGTGATGGAAGAGGAGCTTACAGGCGAGGTTCCTTCTTCATGGATGTATATGAGATCATTGATGGTGAAAGCTTCAGTAATTCAGTCATGCAAATCAACAATGCTATCCAGCATGCCATAAACTCCATTGCAACTGTAAATGCTGAATCAATAGTAGCCACTGACACTTCAAGAGAGTTTATGGAAGATGGCTCAAGTGTTGTTGTGGATATGGATGGCACTAGTTCAGGGTACATGCTTACACACAACTTTAGTGTTCTTCTCTCATCTCTATTGATTGTCATGTTCACAGTAATGTCTATGCCATTTTAGTATTTCTCCCATCATCACTTATTTCACATGCAAGCTTGTCATGAAAATAGCTCATCAAACATTAGAAACATCAACTCTAACATTACTTGCCATATGATTACATATATATATGACTATATAATTATGTGCATGATGCCAAAAATATGTATTTTTTCAGCAAAAAAAGAAAAAGAGAATTTGTCAAAGACATTTTGAGAGTAGATGCACTTGTAACGATTGCAGCTGCTAAGTAAATATCCACTAAAAGTCAATTGGTCCTCTTGCTTGACAGCAAGATTTGTAGTAGAAGAGCAAATAATTCCAATTACTCATCAAGATCAGTTGTAGAGTTCATCTGTTCAAGTACAGTTACAAACCAAACCAAACCAAACCAAACCAAACCAAACCAAACCAAACCAAACCAAACCAAACTAAACCAAACCAAACCAAAACAAACCAAACCAAACCAAACCAAACCATACCAAACCAAACCAAACCAAACCAAACCAAACCAAACCAAACCAAACCAAACCAAACCAAACCAAATGAACGAGCAGTCTCTGATCCCAGAACTGATATCTATTTGCTCTTGCTGAGTGATGGACAGCTGATGAGGTAATGGTGGATCTTCTGTTCACTAGCTGACCCTACTGGTTCTGTCATTTAGGAAGTGCATTGAGGGAGAATCATTTGTCCCAAAGTTCTTAATTACTATATACACACGAGTTCGATGGAGTGCTTCATTGTCAAATGGTTGTACTCCATTTCTTTTTCTCTCACATGTGGTCACCACAGCCCCAGTACTGCTGGTGACATTAACACCATATGAGAGGGCTATACAGTCTAGGAATTTATTTTCTCATACATAAGGTTTATATTTTACAAGAGATTATCATAACCCTATCTTGTCACCTACCATGAGTGAGATCTAGTGAGACCTGAATATTCTAACCTGGTTAGCACCATGCTGTGTGATGCAAGATCTTATTTTATTGCATAATGAAGTAGTGACATCCTTCACTCTCCAGCAATTAGGACCATGGTAACCGAGGAAGTTCACCTCAGCTTCATAATGTTGACAATATAGCAATTTGGTAATAATTATTACAAATCAGTATAAATAATATATATAATTATTTACAAGTTATATTTGTAAAGGCATGTACCACCACCACCACCGAATTCCATATAAATAATCGGTCATGCGTTTGAGAACAAAAATCATTTCCATTCATCATCCTGCAGGCGTTGCCATGTTATCTAAATAGAGAGGTGCGTCTTCCAATATTAGGGTGCTATTTGAACCTAGAGAACTCTTAACTTAATTTGCTAATAATGAAATTCAAATAATGTCGCTAATTGTGACCACCAATGGTTAGATTTGAACCTTTGTTCTTTTGTTAATTGTGACCACAATTGGTTTAATTGAACCTTGTTGTGTTGTTGGCATATGATTGCTGGTATATTTTATTTGCCTTCTGTAGGATGTGAATGACACAGGAATGATCTTTGGATACTGTATGATGGATGTTATTGAGTCTACTGCATAGTGGGCCATGCAGATGGTGTTGCTTAACCTGCTACTTCAAGTTAATGTTATAAATTATTGTGTCATTTTTCTCTCAATAAGTTATAGTCCTTGTAAATTAAATGGCTCCCACAAGTGGCCCACCTTGTACTCCTCAAGTCTTTATTGGTTTATATGGGATCATGTCTCCATCCTGTCACTGTCATGGAACACCACTAGTTTTGGTAGTTATGATGATTTCTTATGTTATATAGACTGAAGATTGTCCAGCACATCTGCAGGGTCTGTTTAGTGCTCCTCTAAAATGATGTCCACTTGCTCTTCAAGTTTTTCCAGTTTGTTATGAATACATTATTTGCTAATGATGAACAGGTAATAGTTTATTCTCAAGCTATATACCTCGTGAATCATTTATATTTCTACTTGAATCATGTGCATGGCATCTTGGTGTATATTTCATATTGTGCATGTTTCTGTTCCAATTTTGGTGTGTTCACCAAACTCTGTCAGATCATAATAGAATAACTATTGCAAATAATTATAATGTGGATGGATATTATTTCAACATCAATGGAAGCCAAAACAACTGAAGAAACCTATTAGTGTTAATATTGAAACTCTGAGGCACCATTCAATTGAAAGTATTCTATAGAGCTAATACATGAATACAATAATAATAAACAAAACACTACAAGATTTTTTATGGTGGAGCTTGTGTTTGGATGGTAATGATGAGAGAAGTTCTAGTACACAGGACCATTCCTGCCAGCATGACATCCATACAGTTGAGAGATGAAGACTGAGATTATATGTGAGCTTGTATCCTGAGCTGGAGCCATCCACATCTCCAGATCCACTTGAACTTTCTTCCAAATAATCTGTTGCAATATCTGTTGAGGTTGCTGTATTTTTAGTTTTTTAGTAGAGTTTTTGGCATACCAGTTTGGGATGTTGATTTGCATGGAGCTTTTTTCATCTGTAATCTCATACACATCCACTACAAAAGAACTTTGCATGTAAGCTCCTCTTCCATCACCGCAAAGAGAAGATGCACAATACTGGTAATCACTGAGTCTGTTTGCAAACAGTGTCAAAAGGTCACATGGAAGAAGTCAAAGTTCAGTTTCTTGGTGGCCACACCACATTTGTTTCTCAGGTAAGTGGGTTATCATTAAGCTCAAGAGGTCATTTCTCTACGAATCTGATTTGATAAGATTTTGAGTTGAAATTCCAGCAGCCACGATATTGTAAACCTGTGTAGTCCAACCACTTTGACATTCAGTTCAGCTGGTGCAAAAGTTACGTGACTGCAAATGGTAACTCAAGATTGTCTAATATACTACTTCTACTTCAAGATTTGCAAAATCTATCAGTAAAATATGATAGAGGTATAGATCTACAAGTATGTAAGCATGGCACATGGCAATAATGTGAATTTTAACATTATCTGCAGGAGGCAGGAAATTCTGTTGTTCCAACTGGGTACTGGGTAGCTATGTAGTTAGCTTAATGACCTAACTTCTGCATCAACTTTTGCACCGATAGCCACTTACAACAACATGCTGTATATAAGAAGACTTACAAGGGAGGAGGCTATAGAAAACATTTGCACTGAACACTTGACATTGGAGACTTGTAGGAGGTCAGTAATGCTAGAGCACCATCACTGGCAAGTATTCTATGTGTTCTATTAGCTATGCTTCCCATAAAACCGATTTAAGCACTTGCAGATTCAACAATCATTATATACAAGATTGGACTCAGAACACCTTGATTAACCTATTCTCCCAACCATGCTCAACCAAAGCCCAACATCAAATAAAAACTCCTTGTATAGTTGGAATCATCCTTATGTAGTTCATCAATCAAACCATGTCACTGTATATTGAATTTGTAATAAATTATGGCATTTCTGATGGATATTCATTAGCTCTTCATCATAAATTACATCTGATAAAGCAACAGTTCTACATTTAAAAAGATCTTTTTCCCTGTCCACATACCTTTAATGATGTAAGTCACATCCAATGTTGATCTTAATAATAATAATGACAATTAAACTTTTCTATCGTTAATAGCAATATGGCCTTCTGATATTTTAATCAGGATTTACTCATGGATTTAGACCTCTTTCTATAGAAATTAAATCAAGGGCCAACCGAACAGAAGCAGTAACATAAAATTGTTATTCAAATATATTTTATGGGAAAAAAACTGCACTCACTCTGAATATTGTATGACATGTCAAGACATCTTCTCTTATGTGCACTCATACATTGGAAATTTGGATTTAAGGCACTTTCTATATGCCCCTTGCCATGCAGTGATCTTAAATCTATTTTAATGTGGTGTTATATTTGACATTTTCCTTCTATTTGCTATGATTGATATGATGTTTAATGGCTGACCTCATTTCCATATTCCTGGAAGTGGTGTTGTAGTTTGTCTACATGTTTGTGTTTACTCTGCATGAGTTCAAAAGTATACATTTTTATCTCTGAATACTGCAGAAGAGTTTCATTCTGCACGAATAGGAGAGTATGATGCAAGTTCACATTTGTTGCACATGAAGTAGTGACATCCTTCATCTTCTGGCAGCTGGGACGACGATAACTTAGGAAGTTTACCTAAATTTTATAATGCTGACAATATAGTATGTGGTAAATATTACAAATCAGTAAATATATATATTGACAAGTTATTTGTAAAGTCATGTACATAGAAATTCCACCTCCACTCAATTCCTCAGAAGTATATAAATAATCCAGTAATGCTTTGTGGAGCAAAAATCATTTTCATATTCTGCAATCATTGCCATGGTATCTGTTAGGATCCCCTAAAAAGTCAATTAGGAACATCGCAGAAGACATTCACAACGATAAACTGTGAAATCATTAGATAGCCTTAAATGGATATATATTATATTGTGTCATTATGTTGGTTAGTCAATGAGACTGCAGGAAGATCATCTGCTGGTTAGCTTAGATAAAGGAAGCCAGCACATGACTTCCTCAGTTTGTATGTTTCTCAGAATTGATTTGTGTGTAAGATCTGTATATATTATTTAATGAAATTCTTATTTATTGACAAGTGAATAGAATTGAACCGCTCACACTTTGAACAGACCTGGTGAGGAGTAACAGTCTAACATCTGGTGGCAGCGTAACCTCCCCCCCAAATCGACTTTTCTAGAATGCCCATGTCCATTTTTCCCTTCTAGACAGTGGTACTGACTACACGGAATGTCATGTGGACTTGGATGACGAGAGAGAAAATCGGACGGATTCTCAGTTCCTTTCATGTGAACAACCGTGAAATCATATCCCAGAAGATGTAAATTCCATCGTTCAATTCTTGCTGATGGCTTTGACTTGGCATTATCAAAAATTAGTTGAACAGGTTTGCAATTTGTGTACAATGTAAAATGATCACATACAAGTAAAGATGCAGTCGCTCAATGGCCCAAACAATGGCTAGTGCCTCTTCCCATGTTTGTTGTAAAGTTTCGAAATTGTCGATAATGCTACAAAGAGCATCAGCTTTAACAGTCCACCTCGTTTGACAAAGCACCCGGATACCTGCAGACGCAATACTTCATGGCAACTTCTCCTTCACCCTCTGAAAAATAGCTTCTCTACGTGGAGAATACTTGATCAACTTTAGTCATTTCGTGGGTTGTTCCAAAGCATCTTTTATTATTTTGGATTTCTTGATAGTGTCACTGGCTGCCAAGTTAAGAGTTTGTGTTTGTGAGTCTGTGTTCTTCAGTGATACCGCTTCTGGGTACCAGCTGTGTAAATCCATCAAGGCCAGGACGTATTTGTTGCCTGCTTTAGTTCTTGTCAACAGCCTAACCATATCAATAACTACACTGGCGAAGGGCTCTGCTGTGATCAGAAGAGAGGTCAGTGGTGCCTTGCTGCCGTGTCTTTTTGCAACCTTCTGACATAATGGGTACAATTTGCATGCCTCTCTGACATCTTTAGGGGGTGTGGGCCAGTAGAAGTGTTGGAGTAAGCAGTACTTAGTGCATTTGAAACCCAGGTGCCCTGCCATTGGCAGAATATGAGCCACTCAGATGGCTGTGTTCTTTATAGCTTATTGTAGAAGTAACTGCAGAGGATCATTCTGTAACTAGTCGGTACAGTGTATGGGGTGTACCATCCCTGCTTCTTGTCTAGCTGACTGCAGATTCGGGTCTTGATGCTGTTCTTGGATGAGTTTGTTTACATCCATGTATGCATGCGAAGAGTCAAAAGCATCCATCTTTGATGAGTCGGCATCATTGTCCTTGGCTGTGATCTGTTTAAGTTTGTCACCTGTGTCTTCCTGTTAAGTATTTGGTCATCTGTGAGCTTGTTAGCTCTTCTGAGATCAAGACATCTTGATCTTGTACTTGGTTGGAAATATCATAACAGTGTCAAGTTCAACAAGCTGGTGGCAGGGATTGACAATTGCCTCTGAATGAGCAGCTATCTGCTGTTGCTGCTTGTCTGCACTGAGCAAATAGGAACTTCCATCTTGCTCCTTTCATCCACCAAGGGCTTGAGTAACTGATTTATAAAGGGAATGTCTTGCCCCAACAATGCATCCATGCTCATGTCATCAGTAACGGAAACTATAATGTTAGCTTGAGTTCCATCATGTCTATGCTGACTTCTGCCAAGTCAAATTCTACTGGTGGGCCCTTAACCCATACCAGGGAGATCTTTTCTCCTGTCAATACTTCCTTGGAGATAGTGGAGCAAGAGTCGAGTGAGTGTGATGCAGCTGTGTCGAGCTTGAACTCGGCATTGACTCCACTGAGTTAGCCTCGGATTAGGTAGTCGTCAGTATGTTTGCATACTGGCTCACAAGCAAAATCATTTTTCTTGAGACAATGAGCTGCTCTGTGTCCCCCAGTCTTTGCATTCAAAACAAAATCATCCCTTAGTCTTGTCAAAGTATTTTGCCAGATGATGCTTGCCTCCACTGTTGGAAAAGCATTTGCTGGTTGGTTGTGTGGGAAAGACTGTTGTGCCCTTGCTAGTATCTGTGTCGCTGGTTTTGTTAACTTCTGAAGGCATGTTTGGTCTCTTGCCATCCGCATATCATATCTGTTGGTAAGGTGTCCATCTGTTTGGCTTCCTGAGAGTGCTATAGTCTAGGTTGCAATCTCGTGGGTACGGATCTGTTAGTCTGCCAATTTGTTTTAGAATCGGAAGTTACACTACATTGCTGGGTAACATCTGGAGGGCATGTTCTCTGGCGAATTTCTCACCAGCTTCTATGGGCATGGTACAGTCTGTCACGCAGTAACCCCATAAGTGTGCCATCCATTGGGTAGCTGTCTTGTTAGGTTTGATAGTAGCCTCCCACCAATGCTTTTGCTGGGTCTCTGTTGTTATTCCCATTCTTTGAAGTAGGGCCAACTTGATACTATCATAGTCTTTGGCTTCCACAGCTGTGAGAGCTAAGAAAGTTGCCAGGGCATCGTCTTCAAGTAGGACCCAGAGTTGTGCTGGCCTTCATCCTTCAGGACATTATAAGTGGTGATATGCTGCTGAATTCTGGTGAGGCATGAGTCGATTCTGTCTCCTCCTTGGATAGCTTTGAGTTTGGAGGGTTTGAGTTGTGGCTGACTATGTTGTTCGGTGATCCTGGTGAAAAACTCCGTCAACCACTCGTCTTTTCTTGGTGCTGCATAGTAGCCTGCTCCAACTGTTCCCTGTATCACTGCTCTCTGTCTGCTTCTATTTTTTGTTGCGGACAAGCATGTGTAGCAGTTCAGTAGTGGGGATGTGATTGGCATAGTCCGCTGTAGGAACTTTAACTCCAGGGTCAGATATCTGTAGTTCGTCCCTCTGTCCATTGCTTTGAGTCTGAATGGACATGATAGTCTTCTGGTTGATCTCAAATCATTTACATCTTATTAATAACTTTGCACACAATCATCACTCTCCACACCATCACCCATAACTAACATGGAGATGGCTTAAGTCCAATAGTGTAGGAAAGCATAAGTTATCTCTGATGAAGATTTGCCGCTGGTAAGCAATTCAAACAACAAAATAGCACTAGTCTGATACTATCAATAGTTAGTAAGTGACAAAATAGCACTAGTCTAGGCTATCAATGGCTAGTAAGTGATTAAATAGTACTAATCTGAGGCTATCAATAGTTAGTAAGTGACAAAATAGCACTAGTCTGAGGCTATCAATAGTTAGTAAGTGACAAAATAGTACTAGTTTGATACTATCAATAGTTAGTAAGTGAACTAGTCTAAGGCTATCAATAGTTAGTAAGTGACAAAATAGCACTAGTCTGAGGCTATCAATAGTTAGTAAGTGCACTAGTCTGGGGATATCAATAGTTAGTAAGTGACAAAAGAGCACTAGTCTGAGTCTATCAATAGCTAATAAGCCCTTACTATACAAGTCTAATAGCTGCTGCTCTGAGGAGTCTAATCAATGGTTGAGTTTTATTGTAGTAAGGCTGCCACAATAATTATGCTTGGTTTTGGTACCATCTTAACTTCTACTTCAGCCTAAGCTAGATGTTAGGTTGACTTAAAGATAATTTAATTAGCAGAGACTACAACGCAACATAACTAAGTCTGTCTAAATCAAAAAGTGAGATCAACTTAATAACCCCCTGCCAGACCTACTTTAAATAGATTAGCCCAGCAGAGGTTTTACAATAACAAAATAAGGACAGGACCATGCAAACAGCCAATGTAAAGTTCTGAAACAACTACAAGTAAGATGTAACTAATATAGCCCATCACATTATCATGTGTGCATGCTCATTCAATCAGCATTGATAGGTATTAGTTTTTAGTCTGGTTGGCCTAATAAAGACCAGATTCTCGTAATATTTTGTATGAAGTAATAATCGTCCCACCTTTTTTTCTAGGTCAAGCAAGATCAACCATCATGGAAGCAATTTTAGACTATCGTAGGCAAACTTGTGTGGAGTTTATTCCACGGTCAAATCAAGCTGACTATGTGCAAATCTTCTCCTGGAAGAGGGTGAGTAGCAGTTATACGTCAATACACAATTTTTAGAGCCTCAGACTTATTAATAGTTATTGGGAGTTTTATGGGTGAAGGTATTTAATATAAATGCAGTATTTTGTAGATGCTTTTTCTACATTGGAGGTCCTCAGGACATGTCCATTGGTAGAGACTGTGAATACAAGGGCATTGTCATGCATGAGATGTTTTATGCCCTCGGGCACTGGCATAAACAGAGCAGACCAGACAGAGACCTGTTTATTTGAATCTGACAGATGATATACAAACCTGTCAGTTCACCTTCACATTGAATTTGATATTACACTTTTGCTTTGTAGCTGCTGCTACTGGTGTCCTTGCAGTTATTGCTATTATGCTGTTGATTTCATTGTTGACTTATTGTTGTGTTCTCAACTAATGTGAACTTTCCATAGATTACGGGATTATTCACCATAATTATAACAAAAATATGATTATTTTCCTGCAATTTTATTATAGGAACTGAGAGCAACTTTGAAAAAACCAATCCAGCTTTTGTGACTACCCAAGGAGTCCATTATGAAATTGGATACATCATGCATTATTATTCTAGAGCTTTCAGTCGTAATAATCAACCCACAATCCTACCAGTAGATAGCAGGATCTCATCCGGGTCGCTTGGTCAGAGAAATGGTCTTACAGCAATGGACCTACAACATGTGTAAACACTATACTGTGGAGGTGAGTGTAGAGGTCTTCATTATCTACATATTTTGAAATGCAGTGATACTGGTTTTGATAATTTCTCATTCCCTAAATCATATTGCACCCTGCAAATATGAAAATCTCATTATAAACGAATTGCAGATCATCTCAATAACTAAAGTAATTTTATGTATTGTATCATGACAACATTATTGTTTACACAAAAAATTGTGTTTCCATTTTTTAATAAACCGAATAAGGTAGAATCTAAGCTTAGTGGTATGATATTGACACTGAAATACTTCCTTAAATAATCTTCAGGTGGTGGGGGATCAACTGTTTCTTGGTCTGCATGGTCATCCTGGTCTAGCTGCAGCAGGACATATAATGGTGGCACCAGGTCACGAATTAGGACCTACAATGGAGGAACTAGTTGTGGAGGCAGCAACATACAGACACAATAGTGCAATACTGAACCATGCACTAGTAAGGACTAATGTACAAGCCAGTGTCATAATGATATATACCACATAGTCATTTAGCCATTGCATGAAAAGTTTAAAGGGAGAGCTATTGATTCCCAACATCCAGCTTTTACCTTTTTTTAATGTTATATCTCATTGAATGAGCAAAACATTTCAGACTCTCCCACAGTACATTATGAATACTCTGTACATCTAGTGCCAACTTCCTGGTCAGTGTGAAGTTCTTGGAGTGACTGTTCTAGTACTTGTGGTGGAGGAAGATAGCGAATGAGCAGGGCATGCTTGAATGGCAACATTTGTTCTCGGACATCATCACAATTTCGCTGTTGCAGCATGTGGAATTGTCTACAACGTAAGTAGCTGATGGAGAGCTTGCATTTAGGATAAACATGTAGAACACTTTAATAAAGGTTACTTTTTATGTTTGGTGCTAAACTTAATTATTTGTTATTATTTACATGCAAATATTCTTGACACTGTGAGTGGAATCTACTGCACAGCTGTATTTGGTTATCATGATTATCTAATAGGCATCTTGGAGTAGCTGCTCTTCATGCAGTAGAACATGCCAAGGAGGGTACCAGGAAAAAAGACATCGTTGTATAAATGGGAATAATTGTCCAGGCAAAAGTGTCAACAGTACTGAATGTATATAATACGAACATCCCCTGTGAGAGTAAGTAATAAGCCATGCAAGATGTCATCAACAAAACTACCACACAGCCTATCTGACTTTACTACCTTAGAAGGCAATAGCTACTGACTAAAGATTTTGGTGACTTAAAGATTTTGGTGACTTTGTATTAGTCGAGCTACAATAGATGCTCTATTAAAAAATATGTTAACAAAAAAGTGAAGGAAAAAAAGCATCATGTAATTAGAACTTTGGAGTATTTGCAATGAAGATTTATGTCTCAATGATAATTATTATAGTTCTAGTCTGATTAATACCCTGTCTTATATATGCTATATAGGTAAGATTACATTTGTTTACATTACCATGCAGCTCCAAAACCAAATGGAGATTGGAGTTCTTGGACTAAATATTAAGAATATTCATTGAGTGAGGAGACTAATTGAGAAAATGGCAGCAGATTTAAAGCTATAGGAAAGAAAACTGGCTGAACAGGAAAGTGAGAAGGGGCTTCAGGTTAATAGCTGGTGGGAAAGAATGCTGAAGGTTCACTCTGACATGGTTACTCAATTCATCAACATGCTCTAGCTTGATTTCACCTACAAACATTTTCACTTGCCTGAGGGTGATCAAACCATTTTCTTTTATTGGTGAATGTACAGTCCATAGGTACAACATAGATAGATAGATACATACACCATGCACAGTAAAATAATAAGTTTTCCACCTAATTTGTCACTGATGGCTGGCTTCAATAATTAGGTGTAGGGCAGGGACAATGGGTTAGCACTTTGATTTCCACTCTAAATGTTGATGCCATAAGTAGGCATGGCTGAGTGTATGAGATATAATAATGCAGGTACCACATTAGATCTAGAATGTGTGGTATTATATAACAGGAATATCACTCTAGCTATTTCTTATGATATATTGGACAGCTTCTTTAACTCTTTAGGACTGATTGCAGATATATCTGCATACGTGCGTGTTTCACTTCCCAACAATATCTGCACAAAGATATATAGCAACTTGGAACAAATTTAAAAAATGGTTTGTAACTGCTCATGCTATGAAGCCCAAATCCAATTGTTGGCTAGTGAGGTGACATAACGTTATTCTACTATTTAGAATAACAATGCAGTTGCAGAAATAGAGCAGCAAGCATCATCATGAAATGTCAAGATTTACAGCACCAAAGTGTCGTCTTCTACAAAAAGCAAACAGCCAAAAAGTGAGAAGTTGTTATTATTATGAACTTTATGATATGACAATACAGGATGAGGGTAAGAACCAAATACTTTGTGAAATGTGTTAATAGTGCCTTATTGACAGACTTACACAAAACATTGGTGTAGATGGACTAAAACAAAACAACAAGTTACAGGATATGGCTACCTCTAGATGAAGGAAACAAATATAAAGTGGAGGTGCTCTGAAAGGGAATCATTGCCTGCCATGCTAGAGCTTGAAATCTGATGTACAAGCTAGTTAAGCACTAAAATGACTTCTACATTCATTTGACTTAATGCTAGTGAGGTAAAAACAAAATGAGTTTGGTTTTCTTTTTTTGTTGCGGGCTAGCTAGCACATCCACAGTGTTAACCTGAGAGCCATCTAGCTATGAAGAAGACAACTTTGTCACTTGCTGTTACTATATTACATATTTAAAATCAAAGTCGGGTATACGCTGCTTAATTTTCAGCCATAAAGAGATAACTTGTTAAGCAGATTTCAATAGTAAAACCAGCATACTTTTGGTGCAAATGCAAATGATTAAATTATAATAGAAGGAGTCTGTGTTAGGCACTTTTAATAAAGAAAATCAAAATCTGTACTGGAGATCTGCATTGAGTCTAGTCCAACAACCAACCTAATGTCTTCATAAATTTTGCATATGCAGGGGAATTGTGTCTTTAACATTTTAAAACTCCTTAAGGAAGTACCATTTGTGTCACACCTTGTCAACCATGTGACTAGTTTATTATCTCGATTTAGAACAGAAGCATTATTAACATGCTCATTCACTGCCATTTAAGAGTAATAATAATATTATGATTGATATGTGTCACACAACAGAAAGGTTCATCCACATCAAATGAGTGTCAATTTATACAAGTAATGAGTTGTATTTCTAGGGTTTTAAAAATCTCATCTTTTATAAGTGACCTATTCCATATTTGTGCATAATTCAGGAAGTCGTGACGTTGAACCTACACAGACCCAACAATGAAGTCAGTGTCAAGTTTTAATTGCGGTATTATTGAGGCATATTCTGAATTTAATTTAGGAGGAAGGCCTCAGTATCTAAACCTCACCCAGGCTTCAATATTTTGTCATTTAGAATAATACTGGGATGCATGTGAAACATAAGATCTATGTCCTTCATGTAAATACACATTGCTCTTAAGATTACGTCAATTTACTTTACCACATAGGATTAGCAAAACCAAAAACATTTGAAGAAGAGCCCTGTTGAACAAAAGATTAAAAATTCATAATTATGGTCTTTGCACACAGAATACCTTTCAACAATCTGTTCAAATTTACAGATCATGACAGTTGACATATATAATAATCACCACTACATAATGTTTAGATGTGGCCACCAACTCTCCCAACTCGAGTTTCCAGTTAGGGTTTGCTCTGCTGAGTAATAATGTGCAAGATTGCTGCTGACTGTCAAGCTCACAAGCATCTATCTTTTTCGATGAAAAAATGGTGCATAATACAGAACTTAATAAATTATTCCTAATGGCATTGAAGCACTACGTCCTTTCTTCCTTGTCCAGTATGGACTACTATCCAATTCGAGAGAAAAATATGTCATTTGTACTATAACAACTTTAAACTTAACAACTTTACAGATCCACATAACCGAACTTTTCCTCATAAAGCCAAGGTTGTAGTAGTAGAAAGATGACATAGTCACTCGCTAATCATACCTGATGCTCGTTAAAGGAAATACTCCTACATAAAAAACATAACAAACAAACCTCACCTCCGAATGCACAATGGACGAGGTAACCACGGTGTAGCTATTAGTTATCAATGGTAGGCAATATATAGGAGTGTCAGTGGAGAAATAAAAATGCAGATTAACAAGAGGAGATCTGTATATTATTGCAATGACTGATGAAGGCTATAGCAGCTGAAACTTTGAAAAAAGACTAAAATCTCAAATGAGACTTTGTTGAGAGATTATAATTATGATAATAATGATGATGATGATAATTATGGGAAATTTGTTACTATTATTATGGTTATAGAAATATTTACCATTGTTATAATTATTACAAATACATCTACAAAAACAGGTAAGTTTCCCGAATTACCGTGCTGCACCACAAAGGTTTACAGACTTTTATAGAGTAAAATAGTGTTGTTGGTGGTTGATCTATTTATCCACTGCAAACTATTAGAGCTGCTGGATGGCACATGTGAACCCCAACATGACATCCAATGCATTATTTTGAGAAGTTTGTGATTTTGCATGATATGGGGATAGTGTACCTACTACTTGCAGTGGTTTGTGGAGCATCATCCATACAGATTGCTGCAACCAAGCAATTGGTATGATAGAGCAACCTGCTAAAAATTGTTCAGGACTCCAGCACCAGTGTGTAGTTATTGTGGAAGGTTAACACACATGTTACTGTGAGTTCACTATGATATGACCTCCTTATAGGTGTCTTAAAGGTGATTGTATTGCCAGCTGTACTTGGCGAGCAAAGAATAAATATGACTAATGCATGTGCATTTTTCTGCACATATTATGTGCATTCATTTACAAAAGAATTGTTAAAACTGCAGCAGCAACCAAAAGAGACATAAAACTCCTCATTCAATGCTTCCTACGACCCAATCCACTCCTCCTCAGCCACTCCCTTTCTTTCGTGCCCCCCCCAACCCCCATTCACCTCTCCCCACACACAACCACACATACCCCACCACTTTTCATATATTTTCACATTCACATTTGCCTTAGAATTTGTATGACCTTGGCACTCAATATCAAATCTATACCTCATATAGCTATATTTTTTTCTAAATGTCAAAAGTGAACACATACTACAATGATAATAGAACGAGTGTATGTCTGGATATGTACTAATCAAATAGCTTTATTCAAAAACTTATTTATGGGCATAGCTATGTGATCTAATGGTAGCATATGGAGGAAACACAAATATTATGATGTCTCTGATAGATCTTACACACATGCAAGCAGCCATATATCATGAATTTGTGTTGGAGCAGTGTATCTGTTGTCATGCGCTGGCTACAAGTTTTCATATATAAAAAAGGGCTAAAAGTATCTGAATACCATTCAACTACCCATTGAGAAGCAAGAAGGGTTCTCAATCTCCACAGCGGTTCCCTAGATCTTTTCTATCACTTCTGCTTTTTCCAAGGCTGCAATTTTCATCATCTAGAGATATTGGAACAGCAACATGTTGTGGTTTACCAGAATATTTCTGCTGGTGGCAATATCACAGGTAGAAAGTCAAACTGAATATATTCCAGGTAAAGTCTTGAATGCCATCTACTTTAGTTGAGTAAATGATGTAAGTTTTATATTTTCATCGAAAATAATAGCTAATTAACTATTGCCATGACTTGACTATGCATGATATGCTACATCAGACATATTACTTCTTACTTTGTTCTGAATACTTTAGGTGTTTTCGAAGGGGACATCATCCTAACTAATCAGGAGGTCATGACATATGAAGCACTAGCTAATCCTAATGACCCTACTGCACCACAGAATGCTGTAGTGCGGAATACCCGATCACTTTGGCGAAATGCAACAATTCCTTACGTACTGGACAGCAGCCTGAATAGTAAGAGAAATTCCAGTAGATAAACATTTTTAAATCCCTTCGCTTTGAAATTTTAACTAATGAAAGGAATTTGTGATAACATCAGGTATTGTGGACTCTAGAAATTACGATACGTGATTGTTGCTTGAAATATTCTTGACGTGTTAATCTGATCCAGATGAGATGAAATTCAAATTCTAAATAACTGTACATGTTGTATTGTAATGCAGAAATAACTATTGCTATGCTTCCTATAAAATATCATGTAATGTAAATAATGTAAGACCAGATTCTCATATTTTGTATATACGTAGTCAAATAATTCAAGTAATGATCTTTTCGACTTCTATTCTAGGTCAAGCAAGATCAGCCATCGCGGAAGCAATTGCAGACTATCGTAGGCAAACTTGTGTGGAGTTTATTCCACGATCAAATGAAGCTGACTATGTTCGAATCTTCCCTGGAAGAGGGTAAATATTAGTTACATGTCAGTACATAAATTTTTTTAGAGTCTCAGACTTCTTAATAGTTATTGGGAGATTTTATGTGTGGAGTTATTTAATATAAATGCAGTAAAGGTTATATAAAATATTTTTTGTAGATGTTTCTCCTTTGTTGGCCGAGTCGGAGGTCCTCAGGATATGTCCATTGGTACAGGCTGTGAATACAAGGGCATTGTCTTACATGAGATATTTCATGCCCTCGGGCGCTGGCATGAACAGAGCAGACCAGACAGAGACCAATTCGTTAGAATCCTGACAGAGAATATTCTAACCGGTCAGTACACCTTCATCATGAATATGATATTATACTTTTGCTTTGTAACTGCTGCTACTGGGTACTTGCAGTTGTTGCTATTATGCTGTTGATTTCATTGTTGACTTTTTGTGAACTTTACATAGATTACCGGATTTTTCACAATATAGCAAACACATGATCATTTACTTGCATTCTTATTATAGGAACTGAGAGCAACTTTGAAAAAACCAATCCAGCTTTTGTGACTACCCAAGGAGTCCCTTATGACATTGGATCCATCATGCATTATTCTTCCAGAGCTTTCAGTCGTAGTGATCAACCCACAATTCTCCCAGTTGATAGAACGATCTCACCCAGTTCTCTTGGTCAGAGAAATGGTCTTTCAGCAATGGACCTCCAACACGTGCAAACACTATACTGTGGAGGTGAGTGTAAGGTCTTCATATATTTTGAAATGCAGTGAAGCTGGTTTAGATAATTTCTCATTCCCTAAATCATATCATAACCTGCACTAAATTGTAAGTGAAAATTTCTGATGTTCAACATAGCTATAAAATGACATTCCAATAATTTATTTGGTATGACATTATTTTAATAGTGTTACCGTTCTTTTACAAACCAAATGCAATTAGTTAATTAAATAGAATCTAAGGTTTGTGGTATGATATTGACACTGAAATACTTCCTTAAATAATCTTCAGGTGGTGGGGGATCAACTGTTTCTTGGTCTGCATGGTCATCCTGGTCTAGCTGCAGCAGGACCTGCAATGGTGGCACCAGGTCACGAACTAGGACCTGCAATGGAGGAACAAGTTGTGCAGGCAGCAACATACAGATACAACAGTGCAATACTGAACCATGCCCTAGTAAGCAATAATATACATCATAATGATATATACCGCATAGGCATTTAGACATTGCATGAAAAGTTTAAACGGAGATCTATTCATTCAACTTTTAACAATATTTGTTTATTATGAATGAGCAAAACATTGTAATTAGAGTCAATGTACTAACACAGTCCATCATAAATGTTTTGTTCATCTAGAGCAAGCTTTCTGGTCTCCGTGGGGTTCTTGGAGTGATTGTTCTAGGACTTGTGGTGGAGGAAGACAGCGAATGAGCAGGAAATGCTTGAATGGCAACACTTGTGTTGGGAGATCTTCAGAATTTCGCAGTTGCAGCATGCAGAATTGTCCACAACGTAAGTAGCTAATGAGCTTGTATTTGGGAAAATCATGTATATAGTACACTCTAATAAAGCTTACTTTTTCTCTTTGGTGCTAAACTTAGTTATTCAATAAAAAGGTGACTATTTACATGTAAAATTCTTGACATAATGAATGGAATCTACTGCACAGCTGTACTTGGTTATAATGATTACATTTTCCTCTTAAATAGCTGCTGTGTGGGCATCCTGGAGTAGCTGGTCGTCATGCAGTAAATCATGCCAAGGAGGGTACCAGGAACGAAGACGTCGGTGTCTGAATGGGAATGATTGTCCAGGCATAAGTGTCAACAGTAGTGAATGCAATACAAAGATCCCCTGTGAGAGTAAGTTAAGTATGCAAGGTGTCATCAACGAACCTAACATACTGACCTATACAATGCTCTTTCTGCATCGGATTGTCTGCGAAGGCAAAAGCTACTAACTACAGATTTAACTTTGTATTAGTCGAGACCAGATATATATTCTATTTAATATTACAGTTTATAAATTAAAAAACCTTAACAAAAAAAATAAGGTAATGATTATATAAAAAGGATCAGTAATTAGAACTTTGGAGTTTTTGCAATGAAAAGTTCAATGATTTATCTCTCGATGAATTATAGTTCTAGTTCATTAATGGCTCGACATAAATATGTAATATGGTTCAGAATACATGTATTTATATCTACACATTGCCATGCAGTTCCAAAACCTAATGGAGAGTGGAGTTCTTGGACTAATTGTTCGGCACAATGTGGTGGAGGATCAAGGTACAGAATGCGTAATTGTGGACGTAATTCGCTCAACTGTGAACCAGAAACGCAATCTTGTAACACCGAAGACTGTGTACCAGAACCTGAACTCAGAGGTATAATACCGAATGTCCTTACCAGCAATACCTTAGCCAGAAATTAGTCTCAGTATGTTAAATTAACAGAAGTACATGTAGCTAGTACTCGAATCTATTTTGTTGACCATATTATATAAAGCATTCATTATTTTATAGGGTTGAGGTACCGAGGCTGCTGGTATCTGAATGTTAATGCTCATAGACTCGGCTCATTTGAAAATACAGCTCCTGAGCTAGAAGATGATGCAAGCCAAAGAATTAGGCCAGTCAGCAAATGTGGGAACGTAATCCATAGGAGAGGCTATGATTACTTTGGTGTAACAGTAGGAATCTGTGTGTCGGGCTCAAACTACCTCGGGGACTATCAGTACTATCCATCTTTTTTGTGTCGAGATGGAAAGGGAGCTTACACTGAGAGATATGGAGGATGGTTCGTGATGGATGTTTACCAGATTATGGATCCAGTCAGCTTCAGTGATTCAATCGCTGAGCTGAATGGCCCTAATGCCACCACAGGTGGTATTGATGTGATGACCACTGGATCAGGCCATGCACTCACTTATAATCTTGCTTTGCTTGTCTCGTCTATTTTGGCTGTTGTGCTCACCATAGCAGTAATGTGATGGACAAACAATTGATGGTTTATTAAAATGTAATGATTGTGCCTTTCTATTTATACAATTGTAAATATCGAATGAATAACCCCCCCCCCTCTCCCCTCCCCCCTCCCCCCCCATATAACATTTTGATATTAAAAATACTTTGCTTTATGGATATATGAATAAGAGTGCAAAGGTACATGCAAACACAGTCAAAATTAGGATTACTATTAGAAGAAATGCCTCAGCACGGAAGCATTAACACACACACACAAATATACATACACACACGCTGGGACCCAGTAATAATGTAAACAGAATTAGATTTGATGATTGGGACTGTAAACTAAACAGAAAACACATCAAACACACCCAAAATGTTCATTCCTGTAGAAGTTGAATGTCGTGGATAATGGACCATCTGTCATGACCTAAAACTGACGCAATGACATATAATTGCCTCACTTGGAAGCAGCAATTGGGCAGGTACTTATTGTAGCAGCTGTCAGTCGATTTGAAGGGATTTAATTAAGATGTGCACTTTTTTTAAATTACTGTTGGTGTTGTGGGTCATCTATAGTTGTCTGTTGTTTTTTGTTATTAAGATTGTGTTATACATAGCTACTTGTTTACTTGTTAACAGGGGGGTGGAGGAAGGACTCCTAAGGTAAATCCAAAAAGTTTAGCTAGTTAGTTGACACTTGCAAGTTGAATAATAAATTTTAAAAAAGATGGTAATAATAATTATTGTTGTTGTTGTTTTTATACTTCTTTGTATTATGATTACCATTATTATTATTATTTTAAATAACAGCACAATCTATAATTTAGTTATACAAACAATGTCTACTATATACAACACTAACCACAATTTAATAATAAGACCGAAATAATAACAACTATCTATACAATTATTATAATTGGGGAGTGCCACACATTCTATATTTAGTATGACCCATATTATAAAGTGTCATAGATTAAACAAAGTTCCAAGTGCAGTCCCCTCCTAAACCTCCCACAGGACCATACCTACAAATCTTTAAATTTAATACACACAGCATAGCAAGCAAAAAAGTCCAATTTCTCATGCATCCATCCATATTATTGCCACAACCTAAATAATAGCTATCGTAAGCAATGAAATCCTACAACCTGGTGATGACACCTGTTTATAGACTTCCTCAGGGTAATAGTATTCTTCTAGATGTTGATCAGATGATGCCACCTAAATTTTTAATGACTCTAAACAACTTCGAACTACTTACCATGGAAATCAAGTGTCCATGCACCTCCAGTAGTCCTTGCAGTTTCCTAGACTCCTCCTGGTTTGTTGGACACCTACCATGTGGCAAGTGATCTTCCATTCATCTTTGGAGATTTCAGTCTTCCCGAGATCAATCGGCAGACCTTATTGACTCTCCAACATTTTCTGTGACTTTGTGTATGCCAATAATTTGAGGAAAGCACGACACATATGCATTATAAGTTGTGTGCCTCTTTTGTTGAAAGTTTGTGCTGTTAAAACTATTGTCATAGGAATAAACTTCTGAGGAAACCAACACTGATTCAGTTCATGGTACACAAATGTATAGCATCTTGCTGACTCAGCTCAGCTAAACTTGAAATTAAATTTGCAGATGCATGTTTATGACATTGAAAATCCTTTACAAATTTGATTATTTGTCATAAGTCTAGATACTTAAACTGAAGGAACAATATACAAAAATCTGAAGAATTGCACACAGTTTTGATTTGCTACTCTCAATGGGGCTGTTTCATTTACCAAACTGCTGCTTATTTGTATAATGTAATGTTTCGAATAAAAACTAGGTTGATTGAGGTGCGCAAACAATAGATCCACCATGAGCACCTCCTTTCTCAGGTGCAAAGGGATTCAGAGCAATCAATGCCTGTGCAGTTTACATCTGAAAAAGGGCTTCCAGAAATAATTGCCCATTCATTTTCGCTCACCACTGCTGTCAAAACAAAAGTAAATTTTTAATTTTGTGAACAATGTCAGAGGTTGCAGATATATGAGTGTCTGCTTATGGCAGTGAATTAGTTAAGTTAACAATGTTAAATATCTCTTGTACAAGAGCAGGGAGGTAGCCAGCTATTTTTCATTAAGAACCACCGTGACAAGTATCTTCATGAATTGTGCAATTAACAGGTGTGTGTGTGGGCACAATTTTGGACCAAATTTAGACCAAATTTATTGTATGGAAACAATCATGTGACATAAAATTAGGACAAACTATCAATGGTATTCAATATTTAGGAGTGCTGTACCAGCATATTATAATCCAGCATATTATAATCCTGCCAAATGTATAAATGAATGACAAATAAAAATGTAGGTGAATAATAATAAAACAATAATTAAATAGTAATAATAATAGTAATACTAATAGTAATAATAGTAGTAATAATAGTAGTAATAATAGTAGTAGTAATTATAAAAGTAATAGTAGTAGTAGTAGTAGTAGTAGTAGTAGTAGTAGTAGTAATAGTAGTAGTAATAGTACATGTAGAATAGTAGTACCGGTAATAATAATAATAATAATAATAATAATAATAATAATAATAATAATAATAATCATAATATAATAATAATGATGATGATAATAATAATGATGATAATAATAATGATGATAATAATAATAATAATAATAATAATAATAGTTATAGATATGAATATATACGGAAGTCCATTATTGCTCCATGTGATAAATGTATATATGCACGCCTGAGGCAATTTTTTCCCTTTCCATTTCTAGTGTATTAGATTGCTTCGCTCGAATAATAATGAACGCATAACTGATAGCTAATTTTTTACTTCTTTTGTCCAACTGATAGTATATGCTAATCATTCAGGGGCTAGCGATGGTGTGACAATGAAAGGAAAAACAAAAACAAAATACTTTTAGCCCGACACCTTAGTGGACAAAACCTGAAATATTGCTGTAGATATCGTCCCAACTCAAGCATAAATGAAGACCCAATACAGGATACTGAAACAATGTTGGTTAATCCAATAATCAATACCTCCTCCCTCCCCATGTAATACTTGATATGTGATATATTACATTATTTCAATATAAAAGATACGATCTGAGAAAAGGGCCCCCCAAAAAATATCTGCATTATTGTCATGAGGTTAAAGTTCAAGGATAGCTAAGTGGAATGGTACTGGAATTGTGCCTTGATCTAATGCCATTCCAAAGTTATACACAGTTTTGCTTCCATTCTCTTCAGTGTCAAACGACGCATTGGACGTCACGTTTTTATCATATGACGACCCGTACCAGAAGTAGTTTTTTTGGCAAGAGCTTTTGTGATCTAGGCCATGCCGCTACCCTGCATACCCTCCAACTGCTCTGGGAAGGTCCCGGATTTGCACTTGATAAAATGTGTCCCGCACGAATTTGGTGTTTGTCCCGGAAATGCTGGATTAGTAATTGTTACGTGAGATAAAGGCTCCTTAGCAGCTGCTACACCTGGCCCCCAGCACTTCACTTCACTCTAACCGGCAGGTAGCAGCTGGATTTTCCTCCGCTCTGTGAGACTAAAGGCTCCTCCTTAGCAGCTGGCCCCTACACAGTCAGCGCTTCACTTCACAACTCTGACTGTCAGGTGGCAACTGCCGCTCGTCACGAGCTAAACTGACGAGCGGAGGAAAATCCAGCTGCTATATACCTGACAGTCAGAGTTGCTGCTAGTTTACCTTGGCATCTCTCTCTGTTATGGCTGAGCCTGAGAAATCAGTAACACCTCCACGCAAGAAGCCAAAGAGGTACTGTCACTTAAGAATTCCAAGGGAAAGAGTTTTGCAAAATTTTGCATGTGGGCATACCAAAACAGCAGCCATTGTAACAGAGGCTCTTGCACCTCACTTGCACCTCACTATAAACAGAGAATATGACCAAACCGTTTTCATCAGATTGGTTTTTGACCTCATTGAAGAGGAATTTAATGACTTTCTTCTTTCCCCAGCTGACAATCCCAAACCCACACAACAAAACTGTAGAAAAGCCTTGTGCTGGCTCTTTTAAGTGGGCCAAATCAAAACTTTGGCTGGGGAGAGGTTTAGTTGCTTGTTCCGTCTCATGGCTGATCTGTTGACCATACCCTGCTCCAGTGCTGATGCAGAGAGGGGCTTTTCTATACTCAGAAAAGTCCACACGGACTAGAGATCCTGTCTAAACCAGGATACCATTGTTTCCTTAATGTCAGACAAGTTTAACAGCAATTCTCATTCTTGTTGTTTTGATGCTAAACTTTCAGATGAACTCCTTACAAAATGTAAGCAAGCCACAACCATTTCTATGCAAAAATGAAAAATGATACTCTTCATAAATATTTAATTATATTCATGGTGGGTGTGGTCAATGTCCCGGATTTCTATTTTGAAAAGTTGGAGGGTCTGACCCTGTTAAATGGCTGGGACAAAGGGAGAAGAACTTCTTGGAATCTTGTGAAAGGTATGGTGTAGTCTTAGTTTATTATTAGCTACACCCTGGCTAGCTACAAGTTAACTGTTTAGAATTTTGTTTATTGTTTTGAGGTTCAAGTTATAGGCTGAGCTATCTATAGTTTTATCGTCATCTCTAGGGTCCAACTGAGTTTTTGCACCTTTACTACTTCGTTTAAACTAAATTACACCCTAGCTACACAAGTCAGATTTTTTGTTTGTTTTGAGAGCTAGTATCTTCAAGTTATAGGGTTCCAAGTGAGTTTCTGCACCTTCACTACTTTATTTTACCTTTGGTTTTGGATTAGTAGCTAAGCTAAAAGTGTAGTTTGATTGAGTGGCTAGTGCTGACAGAAGTAGATAATCCTGGTTATCTTTGTAATGGTTATAGCAAGGACATAGCAAGGACATAAAAACATAAAAATAAAATGAGCATATTTTATTTGCATGCACCTGCATTTAGCTCACTGTCATCTTCTATGTCACTATCATCTGCATGGTCATCAGGTGTACAGAAATACTCTTCCAATATTTCCAAGAGGGGTTGCTGGTCTCTTCATGGCTGAAGTGCAAAAGAGAGTTTACTGCGCGTGCTGCTAGAGCTTCTTGTTAAAAACTGAAGGGAAATTCCCGCGTGCTCGCAACCATTCCGGGCACGCGCGTGGCTTCTCTATTTTTTTAAACTTTTTCTAACTGCTCGCTTGAATGGAAGGAAGCGCTTCTTGGCCTTAAAACTTTGCACAAAGATAGAGCAATGACCCAAGATACCTCTGAGGTAATTTATGAAAATATCATGAATCATAATCTTGGTATATAGCTATTTCAGGTCTAGTGCAAAATCAGTTTTTGGGCGAAGTGGGCCCTTTTCTCAGATCGTATCACAAGTGTTTCACAAAGGTTATTATTGTCATATGCTATATCAACAATATACTTTTGCCTGGCACTTTTCCATCATGTACAGGGAGGTGGTGGTTCTGTTAATTTTATCACAAAGGTCAATATTGTCATATCCTATATCAATAATATTCTTTTGAGCCTGGCTGTTTTCCATCATGTATGGGGAGGTGGCAGTTCTGTTAATTTTAACACAAGACCAAACGATAATAAAATATAAAAATAATTGAGAATTATATATCAGAGAGTATAATTATATTCCATATAATGGCTTGACCCACTTTTTCAAATGGCAGATGCAACCCCTAAAAATAAAATGAACAACGACAAAAAACAACGACCAAAGTTCAAGCCGCTAAATCTCAAATTGCCAACTCTTGGCTGCCTACTAAATAGTAGTTTCAGCAAGTATTAGCAAAATGGCTCCCAGCATGTCTTGAACCTTCATTGAGGAATTAAACTTGCAGACACAATCAAAACCAACAGAAAGTGTAAAAATCCTCATTTGAAATCCATCTTTTGATCTATGTTTACATGCTTCTTTTTAACCTTTTTCTCAATAGCATAACTTGCATACATTGCACCAATACGGAAGACTCCAAATGTTCCAATGCACTGCCGGCGCCTAATCTGTGTTCTAATTGCAGAAAAGGCGTATGGGCAAGCATGTTGTAATTGCATAAAAGAGGTATGGGTAAGCTTGTTCTAATTGCAGAAATGAGGTATGGGTAAGCGTGTTCTAATTGCAGAAAAGACGTATGGGTAAGTGTGTTCTAATTGCAGAAAAGAGGATGGGCTGAATCTATGTACTCCACAGACACAAAAAATTATAAAATCTAGTTATTTCTATCCAACTTTATTCTTTCTCATACATAACATGTATACAACAAAATAATCATTTTAGTACTCGAAGGCTCAAAATTTGATCCATGATTGGAACCAGTGTGGATATACAACATTACTGCTTAATTAACGTAATGATGATGACAAATAAGACATCGGCTGGATTGATTCTAAATAAAGTCACCATGTAAGTTGTCCATATAAAAACTAATATTGTATGTAACAAAGAGGAATCTTCCTTTATATGCACATGAATGGGTTTTTATGAATGGACCTTCTTGGACTAGCTGAACTCTTCTTACATAAAGGTAATGCGTGACCACAGTAGCACAATGTCTACCCTAAATTAGAAATGTGACGCCTACAATGACTTTGCATACAACACCCACATGATGTTTCCTCATCAGTTATAGTTTGCTGTTACAAACTGAGAAGACCAAATAAAGAGCTCTACATGCATCAGACATCCAGCCTAGTTAACCAGACCCATTCTTACTTGGATTTTGTTGCTATCACAACATTTCAGGCCCATCTTTAACCTTTGATATAAACTGCATTCTGTATGGTATATATCTTTGACATGTCAATTTAATTAGCATGACAGGAGAAACATGGAGAGTTGCTGCTTTCATCTCATCAGTGTGGGAAGAAGAACCTTCTCCTACATATTTGGTGCTGGAGGTAGGCATGGCTCACCCCCAGAGATTTCATCAGTTCATTGGAGATCTCACAGTACCTTCTTACAATTCAACTGGAACTGTAATGTGATTGGGATTTGTTGTAAATTTAAGCACTAGAGCAACTTAATCTGTGGCAGGATGTCACAACTGAGCTTTAAGATCTGGATGGATGATGTCATAATGATCTCACATGGGAAAAGTTCTACAACCACATTCCTGCTTAATTCATAGGTAAAGTTAGGCCTGCTCAAGTGCACATTCAGCACTCATTCCTTTCTCACAAATACTGTCAGCTATAAAGTTCTATACTCTTCCCAACATTTCACGTAACTGGTACCATCCTGTTAGAAACAATTTAATGTAGACCAATGATATTTGCTTGGGCAACCAAATGATGAATAAAATACCATGAAGAGATTTAGATACCCTACCCTAATATGGTATCTCTTCTTGGCAATCATATTTTCAGTCACGAACACCACATTAAATATTAAAAAACTAGGACCAGTCAAACAGATCTTCCAGTTCATCAAATTTCTGCCATGAATGATCATGGACAAATCTAAACATTGATATTTGCATTCATAACCACTCCTATTAATGTTCTTTCACATCTAGATATCAATTATTCGAACAGAGATCAGCAGGTTTCATTTTCTATAAAATTTATGCTAAAATAATGTCACTCTATACTTCTTCAAATTTTCATGGATGCATAAGTCAAAATTGCTAATATTTCATCAGAAGGATCCTAATAATATGATGTTATTCTACAACTTCTGACCTGAATTTGTCTTTGATAAAACACTTGTCATATATAGCACAGTCAAGATGTACATAGACGGAATGTTTATAACACATAGATTATACTAGGATGGTTTTGCTTAAAATACAGATATCTGCATATATATTAACTACATAACAATTTTAACTAAAAATTACTTAATTATTATTGCAAAATAATGAAGACATCATTCAACTGGAGTGATGGTCTTTATATAATGAATTCTCCCCATTAACCAAGCTAGCTCCAACCTACTAATACATGGGGAAAAATTCAATACCAAATCACTAAATAAAACAAGCAGAGTTTGTTGCATGTTAAGTTGCAGTAGGGTTGCCTCGAGATATTCAACTCTCCTCCTTGCAAGATGTAGCAGAATATTCTTGCCCTAGGCAAGAGAAGAATATTCTTGGCTGATGTAACAATTCTACTAAAACAGAACCTTGCAAAAACGAGGCTTGAATATACATGTAGTGTTGTGAAAATAACTAGCCCCACTCTTATTTATGCTGGTCACCAACATACAACAGCTGACCGTACATATTTGTGTGACATACAGATATGTGACAACTAACTCGTTTATGGCTACTATAAACAAGAATGAAACAGAATTATTCACTATTTTATTTAATATTAGAATTTTGTGAGTACATTAAGAAATCTGAACATAATATTATAACTGTAGCATGGGTTCAGCATAAGGACATACAATTTAATGCTGCTCTATTTCTGCATGAGTGTTTGATGACTATATTAGTCTATACTCTGATCTATTCTGATAGGAATAGGGTATATATCTAAAACTGATATCATAGTTGTGGTAATAACGTCATATCTCCAGTGGATATTACGTACAATCATGCAGCCTTATTAGAAATAATCAACTACCTTATGTGGGTGTAGAATTGCTTCCTTGTCATACACTAGTAGTCAGCACATTTTGCATATATATAGAGCTGAAAGTTAGTATCTAAAATAATTATTCAAATCCACACTTCAAAAGAAAGAGGTATTCTCAACCTCCACATAAGAAGGAGAGATAAATTTATAGCCATTTCCTTCTTCAAGGCTACAGTTTGACTACTGTCATCAATTGGAGTAGCATCATGTTATGGTTCCAATTTGTGATTTCTCTACTTATGGTGGAAGCGACTTTACAGTTAGCAAGTCAAACTGAATATAGTGAATACATGGATGGTGAGTGTTCTTAATGCTACAGTAGTTGTCAAATATATCATGTATATATGTATTTTTATCTGGGCAACTAATACCACAAATATACTATTGACATATGTGCTCACTTTATGAATACCCTTGCAATATATTCCTTGCCTTTTTGCTGCTGTATATTTATTTCAGGCCTTCATGAAGGGGATATTCTTCTCACTAGAGCACAGCAACTTACAAAGGAAGCACTTGCTAACCCTGACGACCCTTTTTCTCCACAGAATGCTGTAGTAAGGACTCAGCAAAAACTTTGGCGGAATGCAGTAGTTCCTTATGTGCTGGACAGAAGCCTGAACAGTAAGGACAGAATAATTATTGTGACTGTTACATAAACAATAAAACATGCTGCATGAGATTAGCTTACCTTACAACATATGGCCTTGGTGCTCTGATAACCTGTCCTGACAAAGAACTATTTAACTGACATTAATTGTAGCTCTTGGGTTTGTTGTGTTTGTACAGAATTAGTATGGATCTTAACATAATTATTATAATCTGAAGTAGACAGAAACATTACTACACAAATTAGGGCGAACTCTTTTTAACCGGTATAGACTGCTGGAGCGAGGAGCTAAATAACTTTGCTTCTATTATGATGGCTGCTAATTTCCATAAATATGTCCCATGTAAAGTTTAAAGTGTACCGCTCATGACTACTCCAACACAATTATAAACAGGTGCAACACACATTTACAATTTTATTCTTCAATATACGCAGAGATAATAATTGCTTTTGTAATGCTATAGTTATATTATATGACACCTCATCATAGAGAAATAATGTCACCACTACAAAAGAAAATGACCTAAATGTTGCATATAATAATTTAGCACATATTTAAACCATATTAGATAAACAGTAAAAGTAGACTATAATCAATCAAAACTTAAATTTTCTTTGTGGCCTTTCGGCTTGATACTCTAGGAATACATATCTAACTTGTGATGAACTTTCTAAGAAAAGTTACATGAAAAATATAATCTGAAATTGTTTATGGATGGAAACAAGATCTTCATGAATTTCATTATTTTCCTCCTATATAATTATAGGAAAAGCAAGAGCAGCCATTCAAGCAGCAATTGCAGAGTACAAGAAACACACATGTGTCCGATTCATTCGACGAACAAACCAAGCCACCTATGTACGAATATTTCCTGGACAAGGGTAAGTTGTAGCTATAGAGAAACTGTTGATTGATTGTCTCTTTTATTTGCAACCTTTGTGTGATAGCTATGTTTTACAAGTGTAGGAATAATAACATTTTTTGTGTAGATGTTTCTCCTACATTGGCCGAGTGGGAGGTGCTCAGGATATGTCCATTGGTAGGGGCTGTGAATACAAGGGCATTGTCATGCATGAGATGTTTCATGCCCTCGGGAGGTGGCATGAACAGAGCAGACCAGACAGAGACCGATATGTTAAAATCTTGAGAAATAACATAGAGAGAGGTGAGTTCAACGGACTTTCATGCTTTTTAGAGATGTTCATTTTTTTTTCCCCCTTCAATTCTATTCTTCATATTCTGCCAACTTTACTACAATTATACACTTGCTATAGCACAAAAGGATGTCATGAGATCTTACAAAAAATTTTTTTTCTATCCTTCTTAATTAGGAAATCAATACAACTCTGCTCTATCCTCCTAATAATGGGAAAGAATACAACTCTGTTTAATTATAAATCTATCCTTCATATAATAGGAAATGAATACAACTTCGACATTACCAATTCTGCATTTGTGACCACCCAAGGAATCCCTTACGACATGGGCTCCATCATGCATTATTCTTCCAAAGCTTTCAGTCGCAATAATGGCTACACAATCCTACCTAGAGATATAAGCATCTCTCCCCAAAAACTTGGTCAGAGAAATGGATTTTCATATCGTGATCTCCAACATGTGCGAACATTATACTGTGATGGAGGTAAGTGCAGAGGCTTTAATGTAACATAATTTATTTGTCATTCTCTAACTTATTTTGGACAAAATAATAATTTGCCCAACGATCATGCTAGTTCTTTTTACCCCTTATTATTAAAATTGAAAATATAGCAGATTGAGACAATGGAAATACCATATGCAATAGTCTAAATGTTTAAAAGAATGCATTGTGTGAAATAGTCCATCTGCCATTTCAGTAACCATTGCTCATTTGTGAGGACTTTTTATTACGACCATGTAACTGACGTGTACCATATTATTAGTTTAGGATTGCCGTGCTGAGCATGGCCATGAAGCATCCAAAGTAGTTGGCCCTCTAAAAGCCCATACATGTTGGCTCGCTTGATCTACACAGGTTGTGGTAAAAATTGAAACACCATAGGAACTTCGAAGGTGTTTTACAACATGATAAGATGGCTAAAAAAAGAAAACTTTGTCATTCTCCTTTCTAGTAAAACAATTATAGGGACAAACATGTCACTTCACCTTTTCTTGCACGTACATGGGGTAATAACGTACTTCACTTCAACACAGTACTGATTGTAATAATGAATGAGGGAATAAATATACAAATTTCTTAATTTTCCTCAGGTATTGGACACACCTCGTGGTCTTCATGGTCACCCTGGTCTCACTGCAGCAGGTCCTGCAATGGAGGTTTCCGGTCAAAAACTAGGACTTGTAATGGGGGCACAAATTGTAGAGGCCAGAACATAAATAAAGAACAATGCAGATGGCTCTCCTGCAAAGGTAGGGTCAACTGTGTATGCACAGCATGGTACAACAATGCCATGCAGTGAAAGTTCTAGCTATTTTTAATTGAAAGGCTAATATGGCACTATAAAAGTTTTATTCAGTTTATTTTGGAGTAGAGTTGACTCTCTTTACAAAAAAAACAACCTTCAACTTTCTCTGAACAAATAAATTGTCTTTCTATGTATTGAAGACAAAACCTTGCCACATTGGATATAGATATAGTGTTATATATACATGGATTCTATATAATTATGGAGGTATTGATTTTAAGCAAGTAATTTTTAGACTAATTTTTTCATAAATGAGCGAGAACTGTCAACTCAATTAAATTCAAAATACACTCACAATAAAGCATAACTGTCCTGGAATGTATTTTTTCTATCTAGTACCTGTTGTCTGGGGTAAATGGAGTGCTTGGAGCGGTTGTTCTACTACTTGTGATGGAGGAAAACAAATGAGTACCAGGCTATGCAAAGGAGGCAACACTTGCGTGGGGAAAAGGGCACAATTCAAAAACTGCAACAGAAGAAATTGTCTACGCCCAACAGGTATGCACAGTGAAAATACTTTAAAATGGCATTTATTTGTTTTTTAAGCATTTCTAATTGTCACAATATATGGGGTTATTTTGACAATATATTTTGCTGAGATATTATAGCTAATATGTTGACAATAACAGAATAGAAAACAAAGGTATAATTATTACACTACCCACCAATGCAACACAAAATGAATAGAAAGTTTTCATTTCTGCACTGAGTATTTTGTATAATGGTATGCAAACATTGAACTGTGATTCCTATTAAAAATAATATATATCTATAATCTATTTATTGAATCAGTAAGCATTGCTAATTCAGTGGTTACATGCATGCATAACATCTGTTTTTACATGACAGGTTACTGGAGTACATGGAGTAGATGGAGTACTTGTTCTGCTAGTTGTGGTGGAGGAAGATGGTCCAAGACCAGGAGATGTGTTGGGGGTTACAATTGCAGGGGGAAACGGACACAATTCGGTATCTGCAACAGATCAAGATGTCAGTAGAAACAGATCAGTGGAAAATGTAACTGGTTGTATAGAACATTTTATATAATGCATTGCTTTTTTTATCCATCAATATTTGGTTATGTTCAGAATATATTAAGTTTAAAATTATACAGATATTAAAGATACTGGCAATCTTATTCTATTCTCCTGTGTTAATTTCTCAATACTGCTAATAACAAATGTTAATATAATTCTTTGTCAATATAACATAATATTTTACTCGTAATCAAGTGAATAGCAATAGGCTCTGAATGATTTACTTGCTACCAAGTGTACAGATATTCAGGTTTTATCTCCTAATAGCAAGCTCAAACTTTAACTCGTCACCAATATTTTAGTGGCTAACTAAACAAGCAAGCAGCTTTACTGGTGCACTGTCTCACTACCTGTTTCACAATAAAATATTTACTTGAGATGTAACTTTGCCAGACTGAGAGTTACATGTAACAGAGTGATATCAGCAACACAACACAGAATGTACTCATGAAGGTAGTAAACCAGCACCCCCAAAGATGGGGAAATTCATCTTTTACATGCCTATAATTTATATATATCCACTGTCTATGCATCTATCTACTATTTATACCTAACTTTGGTACAATGTTATTTAGTACTACCAGAAGACTCTTAATCTAATCTGTGTTTTGATTCAACACTAATCTCTCTATTTAACGAAACAGGTAAAAGATGGTCTATGTCATAAGCACACTTTTTGCATGTGCAATAATGAGCCTATATAGCTGAGTTGAGTCACCAAACAGCTGCATACTTTCTTACCAAGAGGTGATCGATGTTTTTCCCAATAGTTAACAACATAGATCACCTTCAACTAACCAACCTCTATGTGTCCATGCATAGCTTGTGGGTGGGTGTCATGTGTATAAATATGATTGGTGTCATGCTCTTGTAGCAGGCTGCTTGCCTTTAAAAATAAAGACAAAAATATATCAAGAAAGTAATGTTAACAGTAACATTATTATTATTATTGGTTATTATTAATCCACTCACCAAAAGCCAACCGCAAAATGAACGGTGTTCGAGTCGTTGACGTCAATATAGTAAGGTAAAATCGCAAGGTAAAAATTATGCCCAATGCGGTGGGCATGGTTTCTTCCGCTAAGTAAATACTCCAAACTAACACAATGACATCAAAGTGCATGATGACGTACACCAGGGTTTATGGAGGTCAGTGGTGCTGCACCTATCGGTAAAATATTGATGTGTCAATGAGATGGATGCAAGGGAAGGCCCTAGCCCTAAATCAGAGTTTGTACAGTGGGTGGAAGAAACACCTATGTATATTTCTGATATAACTGTAGCCATCCTGAAAAATCTGCTAGCAGAATTGATCCCACCCAGAAAGTAATTAACAAGCCTACAACTCTATTTTCCACTCTCTGTCCTCTGTCATACTGTCTTGTATGTCACAATAATGTAAGAGTTTCCTGAATTTCTGGGTGGAAGTGGTCCAATAAGGTCAAATCCAATTTTCCTCATATTAACTGGGATGGAATTTTGTCCAGAGGCTTGTCTCTTACCAAAGTGTCCTCCAAGCCTATCAGCATGGGAAGACTCTACTATATATTTCATCATTAATCCACTGCTTCACCTATTTGACTTATTCCTTATAGTTCTCTCTTGCAGTAGCTTGTTAGAATTAAAATTCTGGATCAATTCTTTGGTATCAGGCAAGCAAATTTGATTCCCCTGGATCAAGGCAAGAGCATTTAGTCAAAACATCGAGAGAGTACAATTTCAAGTTGATTATTGAGAGGGTTATCGTGCAACTGAGAACTCATAAATTATATCATAAGGGAATAGTCTTTTTTGGGGGGGTAAAATAATTTTGTCTTGCTGATTAGCTAACAGTGTTGCACAATGTTACTCGGGAACTACCAATTATTCCTTATTGTGTTAGACAAGTGCCTATGCATGCATAGATATATGGATCATAAGTAGCTACCAGTTATTCTTTACCATGTTAAGTACATATAGACATGTGCCAATACAGGATCATAACAGTTATTCTTATCGTGTTAAGTACATATATACACATGCCTAAGCATGTATAGCTAGATACATCGATCATAAGTAGTTACTAGTTTTCTTGATAATGTGGTTAGTTATTGTCACAAGGGTAAGCTTCTGAGGAAAATCAATTAAGCACTTTTTTTGCAAAAATATGCATCAATTCACTGAGACATTATACATATCATTATAAAAGATCTTTAACCAGTTTTAAGTGATTTTACTGAATCATAGAAGATTATTTCTTTGTAAAATGTATTGAATGCAAAGGCCAAACTTTCCAATTTATAATGTTGCCTGCTTGCTAACTTTGAGAAGGATTCAAGACATTTAAATATATATATATATATATATATAATATATACTTGAAATGTTTTTAGAGCCAAAATTGGATACTAGCAGTTCGACAAAGTGAGTTTTAGTTAATGTTGTTGTTGTTTTTTGGGGGGGGGGGGAAATAGTCGATATACTAGGTGCTCAAACACTCACCCACAAATCTTGCCTTCTACAAAAGCTGCTTCACCAGTCACAAAAGGCCAGATGATCACTAGCTCTGCTATAATTATATCACTCACAAAATCACATCTTTTGTGCTGCCCTGTAATATACACCTATCCCTTCCTTTTATCTTATACCATACATCATGAAAATATGCACTCAAGCATTGAGCGAATACAATATAAGCATATTATGGCATACACAAATTAAAAAAATTGTAAAAATTATACATGATGAACAGCTTCCTGTAAGTGTATGTGAACTACTCCATGACTCAACTATTCTCATATCTCAATGAACTCTCAGTTGACATAATAACATTAGAAACACCTTTTCTCAATAATCAACTTGAAATTGTATTCACTCAAAGTTTCCACTAGATTATCTAGTTACTCCGGATGAAGCTAGAGCATCCTGTTGAAATGTCATGATCATACAATTTCAAGTTGATTATTGAGAAGGCTATTGTAATATTCAATATTGTCATATCTTTTGGTTTCCAGCTGTAAATATGTGCCACATTGCCAGCTATATTGATGGGTAGGAAATAGGTTGAAGAAGAAATTGAGATAAATTGACTTCCAATTGCAAATAAAATTAAGCATTAACCAATTAATGCAAATTACCAACCAAATATTGAACACCAGCATTTCATTTTGTGAACAGAAAAATATACTAACAGCTGCTTTAGAAAGTCTCAAAGATTTGTTAACTAAGAGCTGTTTTGTCATTTACTTTGTACTTTGTTACAATGACCTACTCTAATCAACTTGAACACTACTCGTTCGACATTTTGGACTATATGCACTAGCCTTCATCAAAAGGAAGGCTAGAGCATCCAGTCGAAACATCGAGAGAGTCAAGTTCAAGTTGATTATTGAGAAGGTCATTGTAATTTCATTATGCCAACTGAAAGTTCATTGAGAGCATTTACTTCTTGTTGTAGACGAATGGTGCTATTATTTATAACCATAAATTTCCCTTAGCAACAAGCCTATAATATAAATGGCTATGACTATTACAATTAATAAGGAAGAAAGGCAAGTGTAAGACAGACATGCAATAATCACCATCAGCTCTTGCATTTCTGGTGACATGAAATCCAAGAAGGAAAAGTAATGATCAGAAGGTATCACACAAGCTGCATGAGAAAGCAGCTAGACTGGAGAAACTAAACTGGCAAACTTATTAGTCAAATATTTTATATTCTTTGATTCTGTATTTTCCATAAAAAATATTATCATACACTCACGCTAATGCTTCTGCTTCTATTACTATTCAATTATAATTCTTGAAAACATTCCAGTGCAACAATTTATAGGGGGAAATTTTAACTAATAAGATGGTGTTCGATTGTTTAGCTGTCAGCCTGCTATCATAGCTGCCTTTGCCATCCAAGCAGAAAATTAATCCGAGTTCACTTTTCAGTAGGCTTTGAATAAAATTGATGTTCAGTTGAATTCCTACTTCAAGGTCGTCTACCCAGCTGGATATTCACTTGAAAAATGGTCAGTAAATAGTCTAACATGCATACCAACTTGTAATGAAGTAGACTAGAGCAGGCGCTGAAAAAAAATTCTGTCGATTTTTATTTTTTCTATTTCAGCACTTGTGATTGCCTTATTATTACATTTAGTGCCTAGCCACAGATAATATTTAAACTGGCTAGCACTTTCCAACAACTACTAACAGTGAAGGCTCGGATATTGGGGTACTCGGACTTTGGCTGCATGTAACTTTAGCACAGTTATTCCTATGCAACTCAAAAGAGAGCACACAGACATTTGAGCAGGTACCTAGTTCCAGTGAAGTGCACAGAATCTACGGAATTCCAAAGTCATAACCACAAGGTTTTTTTTTAACCCCTTCATATTAATATATATTTTATCTCCTGGCAAGTTGTAGTGTTTTTACAGCTCTATCAACCTGTCATTCGAGACTTGATGCTTGTAAATAGTTACTTGAATGAGTAATAGGGTTTATTTCACATAACACTCCAACCTTCAATTCCAAAAGATAAACATGTATGGCAAAACCAAACAATACCATCTGAAACCATATTACATTGGCATTAAATCAGGACTATAGCGTGAACGTCTGCAAAGATATACTTTAAATGGTAAACCATGGTTTCCAGACCTTGTCCCTCCCATCTAACCTTGCTCTACTTATCAATAATAAAATAAATTCACACACTATTAACTATTGCACATTGCAACAGTTTAAACATAAAAAGTATCCTTGAAAAGTCAAAGCTGATGAAATGTTAAACAGTAAGAGAAGGCAACATTTTATGGTCAAGTTTGAGAAACTATTACATATCCAGAATTCTTTAACAGGTTCATTTTGAAGGCACATATCTCAATGAAAATAAGCAGCAGTATAATAATGACGAGGAAAAAAATAGAACATGTTACAAGGAACGTTCATTTAACTACTTTTCGACTAGTGATACTACATCTATATCTTAGCAGTACAATAATCCAACATAATGTGGAATCGCTTATGTTTCGTTGAAGAAGCAATCATTGGAGCCATTGTTTTCCACCTTCCAATGGCTGATTTCCAAACACTGCACACTTTGGTATAGTTGGCTGTGTAGTTATAGTATGAATACGCAGCATCGTAGTCCAAGCTGACATCGGTCGTCACATTCTTCTACCTCAAGCATAGCATGGGGAGGTAGTAATCTGGTAATGTTCGCTTCATAGGTGGAATTGTTCCATGTGTAGTCTAACTTCATCTTACATGCACTCCATCACAATCAATATTTGAAAAACAAGTATGATTCATGAGATATACACAGAAGCAGGCTCCAACACACTGGTCATTTAAGGATGTAACAGTGCCAGTTATATTAGTGTCCATACCAAGCCAAAGCTAATGCAAAATTTAAAAAATTCTCTGCTATTCAGCACAAAGGGAACTGAGTTTAAATGTTGCTGTGCAAATGCATTTGGCTCAAAGCTCCCACTGAAGACTTGATACAGAAGATAACTGAGCTTGTTACTGCTGCTTCGTATATATTGAAATAGTTATTGCCAAATGTTATAGGAGTCGTATTGCCTTGCACGTTGTCCGAATGTATAGTGGTGGTGATGCCCTTTGGAGTAGATATATGTGGCAAATAAACTCAAGAATAATATAAATACAGCTGTAGCGGAACCCAGTATCAAACCTATACAATAAAAGAGGTTACGGATATTCTGTAATACAGCATAAGCCATCACATCAACTAGTACCCATTGTCACCACCATCAATACAAGAGTGCACTATGAGGGGGGCAATGCATATTCACAAAGTTGGCAAGAATGGCAAAAAGGAATTAGCTTGTTTCATGGAGACCATGAGATGAAACTGCCCAAGCATGTGGAAAAAGTAGAGCATTGAGTCCATCTTTATGCTCTGACTTGCCACATAAATTTCAATATAAAAATTAGTGTATTCATATATATATATATAAACCCACAAAACACTAATCATATAAAAATATATTGGGTAGAGGTCAACAATAAGAAAACAGTTGTTATAGGTCACTCAACTTCTGGTATTTGCCTGATGGAGGTCAGAGTATCTAGAGGAAACGTCAAGCGAGTAAGTTTAAGTTGATTATCGATAAAGTCAGAGTTGTATTCTGTTGGTTAGCAGGTCATCATTTATGGGCAGGATTAAGGTGGCGGTCAGTACAACTGAATAAAAGGCATACGCTTCAGTTTGTAATAGGGTGCCTTAAAACTGGTAGGACAGTGTTGCAGACAAATAAGAGGTGTTCGACAACTGTATGCAAACAAGAAACAGAGATCACTTGCCAGTGATAGGTAGTCGTTGTGGTGTTACTCTCTAGACTGTTTAGTGGACTAGCCTAGCTAGAACTTAAGATTCAGTCAGCAAGTAAGTTTCCCTTTATTTCACATGCTCCCTTCCTCATATATATAGCACAGGAAATGACATCATTACTATTAATACAATAGCTAGCGCTATATAGTAATTACAGTTATGCCACATCTCCCTTTCCCAGGATGACAGTCAAAGTCTTTGGGGAGAATTGATGCATGTGCCCGTGCGAGATCTAGTCATCATTGGGCTTCGTTTACGAGATGGTGTTGTATCCATGACATCAGATGGCTGTGGATCCAGTCTCACTGTCAGGTGAACTCGATTGCGTCGAACATCTCCAGTTGATGTCTCCACCAGGTAGGACCTCGGAGTCTCTGCACGAGCGATTACACGTGTTGGTGATAGGTTGTTGGAGGTTGTCACCCAGACTCTGGTGTCCTCAGGAATGTCAGCAAGTAGTAGAGTCCATTCTCCGTTTCTGTTTGAGCTTGCTGTTTGCCAGTCGGAAGTCATTCAGGTATGGCCACTGTGGTATTAGAGTCTCGGTTGTCTGTGGAATATTTGATCGAAGTTGCCTTCCCATCAGTAGCTCGGCTGCAGATAATCCACATTAGGATAGAGGTGTTGACCGGTAGGACAGCAGTGACATGTGGGTATCAGTTGATCCTTTCAACAGCTTCTGTGCAGTATAGATGGCTCTTTCAGCATGTCCATTGCTTTGAGGAAAATGAGGGTTGCTAGTAGTATGCTTGAAACTGTACTTCTTTGCAAAATCACAGAATTCTTGAAATGCATATTGCGGCCCATTGTCACTTATCACTTCTTCAGGAATGCCATATCTTGAGAAGAGAGACTTGAGGACAGATATGACCCCTGATGATGTTGTAGACATCAGTTTTATCACTTCTGGATATCTGGAGAAGTAATCAACCACAATCATTCAATCATATAAGTGGTTCCATCCAGTGAAAACAGGTCAGTCCCTATCTTTTGCCAGGGGTAGTCAGGAAAAGCAGTTGGCGTCAGAGGTTCCTTTCGAGGTGTGCTCTCTTTCGTACAATGTGTACAGTTTTCCACCAACTTTCCAATTTGATTGGACAGTCCAGGACACCATACAGAAATTCTGGCTCTTTGTCTACATCTCTCAATTCCCTCATGTCCCTCATGAAGCTTGGCTAACGTCTCTCCCTGCATTGATGCAGGTACGACAATTCTAGTCCCATGTAGAAGAAGGTTCCTATGTAGGGTTAAGTCCTTGGGATTCCCAGTAGGGAGCGAGTGCCTCGTCTACTTTTCCCTTGGCAGGCCAACTTGTGCAGCAGTACTTGATCACCAGTGAGCATAGGGGATGTGAGGCTTGAGCTTCTTGATACTCATTGAGTCGATTCAGTCCAGCTGGCAGGTGCTAGTTGAGCTAGCTCTCCCAAGGTTGAGTCTGCATAGGAAGGGACTGGTGCTCCTGACAAGGTATCTGCAGTGTATAAGTGCTTCCCTGGAACGTGTTCGATTGAGAAATTAAACCGTGTGAGACGTAGTCTTGAAGCAGAGAATTCTAGGAGGGAGGCTGTCTAAGTGTTACGAGAGGTTTGTGGTCAGTTTTAATTGAAAATCGTTTGCTAAGCACATACATAGAGAATTTTTCGCAGGCCCATGTAATGGCAAGTGCCTCCTTCTCTATTTGTGCATACCTGCATTCCATCTCAGATAAGGATCGAGAAACATAAAGCGACTGGCTTCCAATCTGAATCAGTCCTTTGTAGGAGAACTGCTCCCAATCCGTAGGCTGAAACATCTGCTGAGATCTTTGACTCCTTTTGGACATCAAGCAGGGCAAGGGTAGTTGCCTTGGATAACTCCTCTTTCACTTCTATGAAGGCTTGTTCTTGACTTGGGCCCCAAATCCAAGGTTGTTTCTTGTTTAACAGCTCACGTAAGGGTTGTGTAGAGTAGCAAGGTTTTTGGAAAATTTCCCTACCATCCGCATAAACCTCCGCATCTCTGAGATATTTGTAGGGATTTCATCTCTCGGATTGCAGTAGTCTTCTCAGGATCTGCTCAACTACCATCTTCATCTAGGATGTGTCCTAGGAACTTCAGTGTCTTTCGTGAAAATTCGCACTTATCGGGGTTTAAAGTAGCACCAGCAGACTCGATGTGTTAGAGTATGGCTGTGAGCCTTGTGTTATGTTCTGTCTGGTCTGCCAAACACTAATACATCGTCCATTTGACATACAACTCCTTCTAGGCCACTGAGAATTGCAGACAACCTCTTTTGGAAGTGCTCAGGTGCACTAGAAATTCCAAACGGTAGTTTATGGAAGTAGTAAGAACCTATTGGGGTGATAAATGCTGTGATTGGAAAGGATGACTCTGAAAGCGGAATCTGCCAAAACCCGCTGTTGGCATCCAGTTTGGAAAAGACTTTTGCTCCAGTCAGCTGGGAAAGTGTCTCATCAACTTTAGGCATAGGGTGGACTTCACGGAGCACATTCTCATTAAGGGATTTGATGTCAATGCAGATGCGGACTTTGACATTCTTTTTGGTACCACAACCATCCCTGCGCACCATTGGGTAGGTTCATCCACCTTTGAGATTACTCCCAGGGATTCCATTCATTGGAGTTTTCCTTCCACTTGTGGTCGGAGAGGTAGTGGTACATGGTGGGGAGTAAAGAGTGCATGGGGGTTAGCCTCTGGCTTGAGCTTAATGACAAACTCTTAACCAGCCCTTTAAAAACCCTTGCGAACTGTGAAGCGATCAAAAACGGGAAAAAAATTCTAGCTTCTGTATGTCTTTGTCGATCTTCTTGTGTGCAGTAGTATCGATACGAGCTGCGAGGTTCAGTACAGTAATGGCTGGCAGACCTAACAGGTTAGTCTTAAGTCCTGTGACTACATACACCTGTTGATGTGACTGTCTACATTTGTGTGTAAATGTTCCTTTGAACTTGCCGATCACCTTTAGGGCTTGTCTGGAAGGGCCATACAAAAGCTTATCAGGATGAGATAGCTTGGGCTTGCCAAGGTATTGGTATGTGACTACTGATAGCTGTGACCTCAACAACTGTGTCCAGCTTAAAAGGCGTCTGCTTGCTATTTAACTGAATAATTATGTGCAAACCATACGGTATCAGGTTTTATAGGTGTCAAGTTGTCCAAGAATGCAGTGTTCATAGACTCAGCCACTGTTTCGACTAAATCTGCAGTGGTCTTGTATTTCCATAGTGACCTTTCTTTCTGCAGTGGTGGCACTCAGCATCCTTGGCAGGGCACTTGTCCCATGGATGTGATCCCTCTACCACAACGTGTGCACTTCTTTCTGCTAAAGGGTGATACTTTTAATTTGTTTTTGCATCTTTGTTGCTGGCTACCTCCCTGTCTCCAATTGCTTCTGTAGCTGCCATGTTGTAGAGCCTCAATGCTCTGTGGCTCTGCTCCTTGGAGCAGACAATGTTGCTGATGGACAGCTTCACATTGGCGTATGATTTTTTTTGCTTTATCAAGGGTGAGTTCGGCATTTGTCTGGAGCTGTTCAGACATTGTGACATATCTAATACCAACTACCAGTCTATCTCTTATCAATTCAGAATTTAACGCTCCATACTCACAATTCTCAGCTAAATCATACAATACCATTATATATTGTTCAGCACTCTCACCCTGCTGCTGGTACCTTCTGTTGAAGTGTGCCCGCTCAAAGATGACGTTCTTCCTGACTTTGAAGAATCCATCAAGCTTCGTGATGACTGTGTCATACACCTTCCTGTCTTCTGTACTGGCATTCGTGGATGTGAGAACAGCCTCTGCTTGTTCTCCCAGGCAGTAAAGCAGAGTGTTATTAACTTGCTTCTCTGTGCTGTCTTCAGATAGTCCTGAGGCAACACAGTTACTGCTCAAAGTGGCGCTTCCATCTAGGCCAGTCATCTGGGTTCCTAAAGTTGAACGAGGCAAGCAGTGCGAGGTTGTGTCGGGCCATGGCTAGGTTAGAAACACTGCTGCCACCATGTGGTGTTACTCTCTAGACTGTTTAGTGGACTAGCCTAGCTAGAACTTAAGATTCATCAGCAAGTAAGTTTCCCTTCATTTCATGTGCTCCCTGCCTCATATATATAGATCAGGAAATGACATCATTACTATTAATAAGATCAATCAATAGCTAGCGCTATATAGTAATTACACTGCCACAGTCATCACACAGTCATCACACCCACTTTTCATGTAACTCAGCATGAATAATCATTACAACCTACACACTACTATATCATTATCAAATTAAACTTACAAACCTAATTAAAACCACCATTTTATCACTTTATCACTTTACTTCTAAAGGCCCTTTTAGAATATTGCACAAGCCAGAAAAAGGAGTTTCCACCATCAAACTGTTTACCTCGCGCAAACTTAGCCATGGTCTTGTACCAGCCCTTTTGTATACACCCACGAGTAGAATGTCTGGTCTTCAGAAGCAAAATATGGCATTGCCAATGATCACTGGACCATCATGGCTAATTTTAATGCCAAATATAACTTGTAGAGTATGATTCTAAAAGTTCATACACACCCACCATGTTTCATGCTGACAAGAAAACATCAAGGATAGTTTGGAAGAAGAAAAGAAAAAAAAGAGAGTGACGCTTACTGTCTACTCTCACAATATGATGCTCAGCCGTCATATTGTCTCATATATTGATTCACAATGTTACAACGATAAAGAAGCAAATCTCTAACCTCGACCTTAACTCCATTGTCAATCAGTGACTACAGATCCAGCTGGAGTACACATTATGGTAGTTATGAGAAGTTATTCTGCTGTAGCTATGTATGTAACATCGTTAAATACACCTGTTTCAGCTACAAGTTACATGCTAATAACTAGCCAGCTAAGCAAGCTACAGTGCTACAAGCCCCTAACATATCAAACTACCAGCTGCCAAAGTGTTATTGGTTGCAAAGCCATTAGCTGGCTATATCACTACCAGCTAGATATGTAACTCTTTCAACTTAACTTACCACCTGTTTCCAGGCATTGTTCTTCGCATAGTAAGGTGGTAGCGATACCTGCCACAAGCAGGAAGAGAATTTCATATGACATTATTCAAATGCCATAATGTTTACTTCATACACATGTGCTAAATTCTAGCATTTTGATTGGTCTGATGCTTGACGCTCGATGCTGGAATAGAACTACATCCATTATCATATTGTATCATCCCATCATATTGTTCATTATATCATTGCTGGTTCACAATATGATGACAAGATATGTAGGACAAAATATACGGTCATATTATGAGTAAGGCTTCAAACATTGACTGGCTATTAGCAATCCCCATAGACACATAATAGGTAACCCACAGATGTGTGTTCCCTTTCACACATGTCTTAGTGGAGCAGTTATGGAATTTCATGGTCCATGTTAAGAAGAAGGTTATGTATGCAGGTGAGTACCTACAACAGTATGGTTATAACAACAATGCAATGAAAAATTGTTTATACTGTGACATTTTTCTTTCTTTTAATAATTTAAAAGACATAGAAACAGCTGCTCTAGCTGAAGTTGCTTGTTAGTCTTGGGTGCCTGTAGGGAAATACCTCCAACTGGGCAATGAACTTTGACTGATCAATAAAGACTAATCTCCATACAAATTAAAAGATACCTAATTGCATTTCACAACCTCTGAGCCACAGTTGGGAATCTTTTTTGACTCCTACTACATCTACATTATCCTAAGCATTTTACTTGAGAGGGTGTTGGCAGCAATTATGTCCATTTGTAAGGCCATTATCAAATAGATTTGATATCTGGATCCTGAAAGAACTCCATGTAACAAGAGAATTATGGAATTTTTTGCTCAAGATTTATGCCGAGTTCTAGGTCCCCAATCATTCCAGCTGCTGACATCATTGTAATACAAATACAATAAGCTGCAGTTTGGAGTAAGAATAGGCCCCATTGAGGCAAGCAAACAAAAACTGAGCATCACCATGGCATGCTTACATCCAGGACACCTTGTCATGAGCAAGGGATTCAACACAAAGTAGATATTAATTGAAGAGGCACCCAAAGTTAGTCACCACTACAGGTGGCCATAGCGAGAGTAGAAAGGTCAGTGGGCATGCTGCCACCCTGCTAGTTGACACAGGAGCGTCAGTGACCTCATCCAAAAGGAAGTGTATGACAAGGTCGGTCATGACAGACCTGGAAATAACGGCAACTTGTACATGTAAGCGTAGATGGGGATCCCCTTTGCAAGTCTATGGATATTCCCCCATGAACCTGTCCCTCCAAGTAATCCTTTACAGGCTATCACCGTGGTGAATCCACTTACTGGTCAAGCCATCCAGGGCTTGGAAGCGGTCACAGTAAATATGGGAAAATCAATGATCCATTTGGGAGATAAAGTCAACCATTGATTTGTGATCTAGACTCCTTATCTTGTCCAAAGAGTGAAGTGGTGAGTATGGAGTATTGAGCCAAAACCATTAAGCTCCCTCAATAATATGCTGAGCATATTGTCATGGCATTGTTACGAGAATCCACCACAAAGGGGGTCCTGTGTAGTACAGCCCAAAGGAAGGGAGCACTTACTATTTGCTGTAGCCCGAATGTAACCAAAAAAATGGCCAAGTGCCAGTAGGGCTCAAACAAATCCAACTCCTGCATTGGTGTCCCTTTCATCGAAATCTGTGATGGCTATTTTAGAGTCGGTAGAACCATCATTGGAAGAGGTAGTGGCTACTTTAGAGTCGGTAGAGCCAACATTGGAAGAAGTGCTGGCTAGTTTAGAGTCGGTAGAACTAAAATTGGAAGAGGTGGTGGCTACTTTAGAGTCAGTAGAACCACAATTGAAAGAGGTGGTGGCTACTTTGGAGTCCGTAGGACCACCATTGCAAGAGGTGGTGTCTACTTTAGAGTGAGTAGAACCAACATTGGATGACGTGGTGGCTACATTAGAATAAGTAGAATCACCACTGCAAGAGGTGGTGGCAAGCATACTGACACAATTACCCCACATGGAAAAGGAGCACTGTTTCACCCTCTTAGCAGAGAATGCTGACCTTTCAACTGACTAAATCAGACCTACTCTAGTCTGCACCAGGATGAAGCATCATATCAACTCTGGCACTCCTCCAGACTCTGGCTGTCTTTAGACTCCCTACTTATCGCAGGAATGAAGTACAGGAGCTGATAGTCAGCATGCTTAAGTGTAGTTCATCAGCCTTCGAGTAGTCCCTGGGCCACCTCCCCTGGCATCGTAGTTCAGAAGAAGGACAATAGCTTTAGGTTCTGTATGGCCACCACAAGCTTAATGTGATCACCCACAAGGATGTGTGTCCTCTCCCTAGGAATCATGATATGCTTCATACTCTCAAAGTGTTTTATATCGTAGATTTTCTCAACACTCATTATTAGGTGCACATACGAGTCATCTATTACCCCACAAGCACACTCATTGCTCGAGGGAGAGAAAAATGGCAACATTGTCTGTCTCAAGCAAGACACCAATGGCATGTCTATTATAAAAGATTTCCTTCGTCTTATGCTATATGTAGCATAGAAAGGCCTCTAAACCATCTTAGGAACACGATAACCTCAAATAATACTTTCCAGATTATAGTCTGCTATTGTTTGAGAGCCCACCACTAGCACTACAGACCTATCTAGCCCAGCTAAATAATGATGGTGAATTTTTCACATAGTATATATTAGGTGCATTTTCTTAATTAGGTCATGCTTCTTATTAGGCAGTGTCTGTTATAGGTGTATCTTCCTAACAACCAGTTTTACGACCTACATATGGATACATACATTATAATGCATGTTGAATCACTACCCATGACATACCAGGACTATCATTTGGAAAGCTCAATATTAAATGCCACAAGCATATGCAATACTTCATTTAATACTGAAATTGCAAGAAGATTAAGGAACACATCTACTGCAATCTGCTGCCTAAGTGTACCACACAGTACCTCAAACCAGTCACTAGTAGCACAACTAGCTTTATGATAATATTTACTAAAAATTACTCTATATTTGCAGCTATTGTCTTATGCTCTGGATGTGATGTATCGTCACACTTTAAAGCTAGCTATTGTGAAGATGTTTTCAGTCACTAGTGAAGAGGTTTAACTTATGTGATTACTGTGATAATGAATAATGTGTGATATGCATATGAATTTCCTTTATACTAGGCTACAAAGATAATGTTCAGGGTCAAGGTACACTACAAAGCTGGACCAGAGTTGAAGGCTAAACTGGGTATGTTTGTTGCTAATAAAGAGCAGCATAGACCCATGCACCATCATAAGTATGCAACCTTAGGCCATTATTATCATGCATATTCCACTAACACCTGGCAAGGGAAAAGATTGCATTTGATCTCCTAGTTGACCATGAGTGCAGTTTTGATAGGTGTTTATATCTTTACTTAGACATAGAGTCCAAAGGGCCAAGATCATTATAAGATATGTCTAACTTCCCTTACAGTGACTTAATTGACTATTATACCTCAATAATTCATCATCTACCTGAACTAGACTCTGAAGGTGAATCACCTTTAACAATAAAGAAGAAATATTCTGACGATGCTGTTTCTTTCCAGGTTAGACTAACATTAGCAAGTGTATTAAGTTTGTGCCAATTCCATGCTTAGCTAATTGCTTAACATTATACATGAATAAAATATAGGATACCTGTGAGATGAGATGTCAAGCCAGCCTCTCTACAATTGAAAGGTGTGCTATGATAGTTCACAAAGATCTTGGGTATGATAACTCACTTTTGTGTGCAGTAAGCAGAAGTCAAAGATGTGGTACATGTGAGGGGTGTCATCAAAACTTGTGGCAAGCCCATTCACTGTTTGGACATGGCAAGTTTTTGTGGTCAAGGAACACTGAAGAAATATATTATACTGCAAATAAGGAGAGAGCAAGATGATCGATGCAGATAGTGATGGTGTGTAGATAAGAAGTATACAGATGGTGTTGCATTATTTCATTTGGGACTAGTATTTTTTTCCCTTTTTTTTATTACTTTGTATAATGTTGTGCAACCAAAAGCACTTCATAAAAGTTACTGCAGATGCTCCTACAAACCATAGAAGAGTTAGATAGACAAATACTGTAAGTTCTGATTGTTTAGAATTTCAAAGTAAAATACTTGTGATCTTTCACAGGCTATATAATTCATCATGTGGTGACAAGCCAGTGTCTACCATAAAATTATGTCAAGTGTATAGAGAAGACCTCAACACACTGACAGGCAGTGAATGGTTAAAAGACAAGGTATTTTGAATATGATAAAAACACAAAATCACCAAATCTATAGTGGATAATTCATCAAAACTGCTCACTAGTAATTCTCATATCAGATCAAAATGTGTTTAACCCTAATTCAACAATATTTGATACATGCATTCAGTCATACTGCTCCAGTTAGTAAGGGTAGGAACACTCTTGGTGTACTTACTTTTAAACATCAGAAGGAGAACAGTGCACTTTTTAGCATTTTTATGCTCTTAACATTATGGAATTTCAGGTTATGAATGCATATATTTCTATAGATACGTACCTGAACCTGATCATGGAGGAAGCTATAGGATTACAATCTGCATATACATCACCAGCTTCTTTTATACAGGGTTCTATAGAGATGATTGATTGTGACAATATCGCCACAGATTATATAAAGGTAGAAATGAATTTATATTTTTAGACTAAGATTTCATAATCTTTACCAATGCAAGGTGACTGTTTTTCATTTAGAAAACTTATTATTCTAATTTACCAGCAACCTCATTGGCCATTATCTGTAGTGGACCTTGATGTGAAAGAATTAAGATGTTAATGATATTTTGAAAATCAATTGCTTGAGAAACATCCAGTAAGCAATAGTTCATTTTCTAACACTAACACGATGGGTTAGTGGTAGACTTTGGCATAAAAAGAGCTCTTTGGTTTTTCGTAAAACAGTATAATAATAGCAATGTCAAGAACAAACAAGATGGATACAATGACAAACTTTTTCTTAAATATGCTATGTGATGTTTATGGAATAGCAATTGTCAACAGATAGTTGAGCTGAATTTTCTTCATGGAATATGTTATTACCCAAAGTCATTTAATATGAAACATCACCATTGATCAGTACATTGAAGACTTCTACCAAAATTGTAAAACGAATAATATTTAGCGTTACATTACATTTTTGAAAGCTTATATCATTATGTTTATTTAGGATATGCACAGTCTTTTTGTGCACGGTAAGCTATCATCCTCCTTTTGTTATATATCAAGTAGTGCACTATATATGCACGTTTCCAAGCACTTGACTTGGAATTCAAGTTTTGTCAGGTTTGTCACACTTGTATACTTATTGTAAGATTTTGTCTCTTCTCATCAATATCTTTTTCCTCTATATTATATATATATATGCAGGATTTGGGTCCTCAGCTAAGACAAAAGATAATTGAAGAAATAAAAAAAGAAATTAACATTTCATGCAACTTATAATATATGCAACAATGCGTAACATAACATGGTGTTAGATATTATTACTTTTTTTTAATAAATAATATAAGTATTAATGGTAAATAAGGTGTGGAGAATTGTATAATATATATATATATATATATATATATAGGAGCTGGATTTTGGCTGGATGAATATAGAAGAGTGGGGAAGGATAGGTGGAGTGAAAAAATGGGGAGGGAGTATGAGATCCAGTTATATAGGAGGTGGGAGAGTGTGTTAAGCATTGAGTAGGAAGTGGTGAAAGAGGACAAAAGAATTGTTGTATGGCGAGTAGATGGATGAATCTTTGGTTCCCTCCCCTCCAACCCGCTTTGAACAATTGGACACTCTTAGCAATTAAATTACTGTACTGTTGACTATTGTTCTTTTCAATAACAAATATTTGTTAGACTGTTTAGTGTTACATGAAGTTACTTTTTTTAGTGTCACAATAATGTTGTGTATGTGATGGTCTTAACAGGATCAATAGTGCATACCAAGATTTTTTAAAAAATGACTGCCTCCACATCAAACATTCTCCCCCCCCCCTAATGTATATGAACAAAGGAACTGGGTAGTGGGAATGTCAAGACTTGGTTTTATAGAACAAGGTCTTATTTCATTGATAATATTTTCAGGGGCGGATCTAGACATTTTGTTGACTTATTGACAGTGATTTTTTTGTATTGCTCTTTTGAGTGTTTTTTTCTGGTTAAAGAAAGTTTTAGTAAGTCATATATATACAGCATCAATAATATTGTCGGTGGAAGTCATTACACACACAAAATAGACGAGCTAAACATTCTACGGCATGTTTGTTCACAAATATTTCAAATATTTTATCTCTGTTGAAGTTGGTACTATGCTGAGCCATAAGTATGAGAGATGACAGTCTGGACGTAAGCATATATAGTGTCGAAGGTAATTTTTGGTCCGCCGAAGAGTAGAGAAACTACGCTCTGCTTCACAACTGGTAATATGTAGGACGCAAGCAATACACAAAAGGGTATATATGTTGGAGAAATCTTCTCTGCGAATAGCACTAATTGCATTTAGCAAGCTGTTAGGAACTTCATCACCTGCATCCAATCTTCTTTGCCAGAATATTTTCCATTTTGAGATCTCATTTTGGAGCTGTACTGGAGAAGGAAGATAGCACTCCCATGTAAGCATGTGAGCGACTTCGGACACTGGGTCAAATTTATCAGTGACAGAAATGGCTGGAGTGATAAGCAAAAGCTCAGCACAAATTCTGCTTTCCTTGTTGAACCGTGACTCCAGTAGACAGATGATGGTGTCAAGGAAAGTATAATCCTTTTATAATATTCTTGAGCAGAACCACCAGGATGGTTATTTCTATGGGCTTGCCTCTCCACTCTCCTTGGAAGAGTTACTTCTTCAACTCCAACAAATGTTAGTAAAGCACTTGCTCCTTTATACCACTGATCAAATACATTGTCAATATTAGCACGTCTAGACTTGATGAAGTCAATAGTTTCATCCACTTGCTTATAGGCTTGATAGATATCTTGATTTCTCTTCTGAAGCTTGACTGTTATTGGCTTTATTGATTCAAGAGCAAACATCACAGTTGTTAAACAAATAGCATGGCATGGAGTTTGCATAGTTCTCAATAGTCCTTGAGCTATAATACATGTTTCCCTGTCCCAACTGCAGTCATTGAAGGTAGATTCATCACCCTCAAGTTCAGTAACATAGACTCATTCATAAGCAGCTGGGTTTAAGATGGCTTCATTCACACCTTATCAATCACTCAATACTTCACCAACCACATTCTCATGTCCTATGCATGTGTTGTGCATTTGCACAGAGTTTGAGTATAATTTAGTGGGTGTGGTTATATTCTTGAGGGGGGGTTCTGACCCCCCCAACCCCCCCCCCCTAGATCCACCACTGATTTTACTACTAAACTAGATAGAGTGAGCTGGATTGAGCTCTGGCCAGAGGGGTCCAACCCAAGACAAGAAAACATGGATTCAAGACCAGAGAAGTCTCTCAAAACTCCCTCCTACCACTAGCTACTAAGAGAACCCCTCCAAACTCACTTCCTTTATTAACCCAGTGCCTTCCCTGAGTTAGGAACTCTGAAATTTAGGAAGTACACCAGAGCTCTCCAGCTGTTAGTTGTGATGAATAATGCTTATTATCAACACAGAGTCAAGGCCTGTAAGTTCCTAGAATCAATTCATGAGAAGCATGTGCTTGCCTTTATTTTCAAGCCGAGTTCATAAATTACATGAGCTATATGCATGACTAATGGAATGGAGCAACTGAATGAAATAGCGTGGTTGTACATACTATTATAAATAAAATTTTTAAGTTGTGGATAGGTTAATTCTATGTAGCAGATATATTAAAAAAAAATTCTTCTTCACAATCCTACATCACAATTTCAATGTGGATCCTCATTCATTTGTCATCTAAGTCTACAGCATTTCCATAATGGAGTTTCCCAAGAAAACTTTTGTCAGTCATTGATTGGCTAGGGCTAGGGCTAGGTACATCCTAGTTCCATGAAGAACTTTGCATGAATATATTATTGTTAAGATCTATGTAGCCATAGTGGACCTGTCTAGTATGCCTGTAATTTATATTTGTGAGACTTCTGTTTGTGTTTGCATGTGTGTGTGCATGTGTGCCTTATAGACTCGGCTGCGTTTTGGCTTATCCATACATGTAGCACATGATTGGCTGCAGAGAGGTTATGAACGAGTTTTTGGACCTGTAGGCGATGCACTATTGTCACTCTAAAGTCAAGCCAAAGCCAAACTACAGCACATCATGGTCAGCACTGAATTGTAATATTGTAGATTATGGTCGATTTAGAAAGGGGGGGGGGGGGTGCCAAAGCCATATAATGTGTAGTCATTAGTGATAGCAAATGGAATGGAGCAACTGAATGACATATGTTATAGTGTGGGTCTACATACTATTATAAATAATTTTAAGTTGTGGAGAGCCTATCCATATTAATTCTAAGTAGCATATATAATTATGTTTGTTTTTTCACAATCCTTCATCACAATTTCAATGTGGATCCTCATTCATTTGTCACCTCAGTCTACAGTATTTCCATAAAGGGGTCTCCCAAGAATACTTTTGTCAGTCATTGATTAACTACACATGCTACATCCTAATTCCAAGTTCATATATTTTATGTGTGAACATGGGGTGAATGCATAGACACATAGATTAATAGATTTGCAATACCAAGTTTTCAATTCAAACACTGAGGCCTCACTTAGCTCTCCAATATCAATTACCACTGTGCTTTAGAGACAGTGCTGGCCTATGTTGAAGAACAGTCGGACATTCCTGTGAGTACGTCAGTAATGCTGAACCATCTCCTGCTGAAAACAGCAAAGAAAAGAGCTACAAGTCAGAAACAATCACAATTACACCATTTTTTAAAGTACATGCACTGGACAAATATTCCAATATGCAATATAAATTTGATTTGCTTATACAGTATGTATATTTACACAATCATTGTGGTTAATTAACGTGACTTCAGTTATCCGAACATTTCAGTTATCCGAAACCCTCCGGTCCCAACGTGTTAGGATAACTGACATCCTACTGAGCCTATCCAGGTTAATTCTAAGTAGCTCTCTCTCTATATATAATTATGTCTGTTTTTTCGCAATCCTACATCACAATTTCAATGTGGATCCTCATTCATTTGTCACCGCATTACCATAAAGGAGTCTCCCAAGAATATTTTTGTCAGTCTACACATGCTACATCCTAATTCCAAGTTCATATATTTTATGTGTCAACATGGGGTGAATGCATAGACACCACATAGATTAATAGATTTACCATGTGCAGCAATACCAAGTTTTCAATTCAACACACTGAGGCCTCACTTAGCTCTCCAATATCAATTACCACTAGTACATGTTTGCCATTTTAGTTTGTGTGCACAGCCATAGTAGTCCAAGGGCTGCCGAAACCCCCTCTCCCCCCCCAGTCTATATAACTGCCACTGTGATTTTATGATAGTTTAAACCAAGGTGTTTACAAAAATGCTTGATATACATGCAATTTTTGGTTGCAAGTATAGTAAATGAGCAATCCAAGATGGTCGCTGTGCACTGCTGGCCAAATTTGATACAAAATACTATTTTTTATCCAATTGATGTAAAATATGTGTAATATAATTTGGGATTGGAGAAATTCATTGGAGACACAATTTGTCCAGTTTGAGGTCTTCATTGTAAAAAAAAAATGGCCACTGGTGAGGTTGCAGTTGATTAAGTTTGCATTGATTGATTCGTAATTAATTAGGCAGTGTCAATTGGATAGTATCAACTTGCATCTTCTGATTTATGTTTTTTTCATGTACTTTTAGTAGATAGACTTGGTTTTGTGTTAGTGTAACACTAATTAATTAACTGCATCCTGTATTCAATCTTGCACATGCTCAGTAGTCTTTTGTCTGTTAGCTACTTTTGTTAGGCTAGTAGCCTGTTCATTGTTAGCCAGCTTATTATGTTACCAGGGCCCTTCTCTGTGGACTAGTACTATATAAAGGTTCAAATATACAGATAATTTGTATAATTGATGTTCGAGGTGCTGAGGGCCGCCGGTGTGCCTGGAGAAGAACGTTGGTGCGGAAAGGTTCGTAAAGCCTTTCCTCCCTGGCGGACTGAAACTAGAGCCTCCTGTTGCTGTGAAGACCTCGACAAATGCTATGGCCGATGCTCTGAGAAGAGCGCTGACCAACAGATTGCGAAGAGATGAAGAGAAAGGTTCATACAAATGGATAATTCAACTTGCATACGTCCATACAATCTGTAACAGAAGACTGAGCTCTGGCCTGAGACTGGTGCCTTTAAATAGACTGCCAGTCTACAGGCCAGGATTTCCATATAAGGTAAAATGCATACCTAATTATGCTAAGTGTTAGTCCAATGAGATGCAGACATGAAATATAGTTATGTGTTCAGAGTCATGGGACTTGTGGCTTCAGAAGTAATCAATTAGCACCAGGAAGTGTCACTGGACCCTCATCGACCTCAACATCCTCCCCCTTTGGAGAGTCTTCTTCAGACTCTTCAAGTACCAATGCCAGTTTCACGACAGGTCGACGATACACCTTGCCGTTTCTGCAGATGTCCACCACCCTGACGAGCCCATCCTTCCCAGGGTAAGTAGCACTCACTCGGGCGATTGGCCAGACATGCTGGAAGGTGTCAGCATCTTTCACTAACACCAGGTCATTGACTCTCATTTGACGCTTCGGGTGTCTCCATTTAGCACGACGTTGCAGCTGGGAGACGTAGTCGGTTAGCCATCGAGACCAAATGTCATGAGATAGCCTCTTCACCAAGTTCCATCTTCGGAGGAGTGGGAGCTTGGTTTGCGTGTCAGGTCGAGATGGCAGAGCACAGAGAGGGCCTCCTACTAGGAAGTGTCCTGGGGTGAGTGGTGGAAGGCCGTCGTCTGCCGGAGAGTGCGTTTGGAGCAGAGGCCTGCTGTTGAGAACAGCTTCAGCCTCTGTGACTATGGTCATAAGTTCTTCAATCGTGAGGGATCGGTCCCCAATGGTCTTTCTCAGCAAAGTCGTCATGGACCTGACTGCGGCCTCCCAGAGACCGCCAAAGTGCGGGGCTCTAGCTGGGGTGAAGTCCCAGACCACATCGTTTTGAGCAAACCAGAGGGTGAAGACTTCCTTCGCATCTTCAGAGCGTAGGAGCTGCTGAATTGCTCGGAGCTCGGCTTGGGCACCAGTAAAATTAGTGCCGTTGTCTGAGTGGAGACGAGTAGGAAGACCACGTCTGGAGACAAAGCGTGAGAGGCAGCCCATGAAGGCTTCCGTGGAGAGGTTGCTGACGACCTCGAGATGGATGGCCCTGGATGCGAAACAAATGTAAACGCAAACATACGTTTTAACATACGTGGGCTTCCTGGTGTTGCCTTGTTTCGTCATGAAGGGACCGGCGAAGTCTAAGCCGACTTCGGAAAATGGTCTGGATGGGGTCAGTCTGGCGGCTGGGAGCTCCCCCATCCTCTGAGTGGTGGCTCTGGCATAGACTCGTTGACATGTGATGCATCTTCGGCTCAGTTTCCTCAGCAGGCGTTTGATCTGAGGGATGTGGAAATTAGGAGCCAGTACAGACATCATGGTGGAGGGTCCTGCATGTAAAAGCCGTTTGTGTATGCCACGGATCATGGATGAGACTATGACGGATTTAGGACTGAGGATGAGAGGATGAATCTGTGATTGTGCCAAGTCCGCCTTCTGGAGTCGACCTCCTACTCGTAGGAGACCGTGCAGGTCGAGAAACGGTACCAAGCCTGCCAACGGATGATTGAGAGGCAGTGGCTTCTTGGCTTCGAGAAGTTTGAGTTCAGAGTGGAAGTGTATCAGCTGGCTGTTCCTCAGTAGGGAGATCTTGGCCAGGCTGAGCTCCTTGAGAGTGAGAGTGAGTGAAGGAGGCTTCTGTTTTGATCTGAGATACAAACAAAAGCGTTTAACCCATGCCATGACACGAACCTTCCTGTTAAAGTCAGAGACGTCAGACACAAGTTCAGTGGGAGCAGGGCTGACATGGAGCACAATGCGCCTTAGTTCGGGAAGCTCTCGTGAGAGGTTGATGTCAGGTCTCCTTGGCCATTGAGAGGGATCCTGACTGAGCCATGGAGCACCGTTCCACCAGAGACTGCTGGACCTGAGGGCGAGAGGCGAAATGCCTCGGGAGAGAAGGTCAGCAGGATTACACAGGGTTGAAACATACCTCCACTGTGATGGGGAAACCAGCACAGTAAGTTTGTGGACACGGTTAGCCACAAAGATGGAGAGTTTTGATGGAGTCTGGTTGATCCATCCCAACACAGCGGAGGAGTCCGACCAGGCGAAGCTGTCATTTGCTGAGAGGGTCAGGTCGTTCGCTACGGAGTCCATGATCTGTGAGAGGAGGAGGGCACCGCACAACTCCAGCCTCGGTATGGTGGTGGCCTTGAGAGGGGCGACTCGGACCTTGGAAGAAATGAGGTCTACCGTGACCGTGGTGTCGGAATAGAAGGATCGAAGGTAGACTACTCCCCCATAGGCCAGAGTCGACGCATCTGCAAAGCCATGGAGTTGGCGACTGATGATGATTTTGTCTGGGAGGCCTAGAAGTCTCGGAATCGGATGGTCTGTGAGAGAAGGGAGTTCCTTGAGCAAGGCTTGCCAGCGGATCTGAATGGAGTCAGGAAGGGATTCGTCCCAACCAAGTCTCGTGGACCAGGCTTCCTGGAGAAGCACCTTGGCTGGCAGAGTTGCTGGAGAGAACCACCCCATGATGTCGAAGGTTCGAGCTACCACTGAGGCAATCTTCCGTTTGGTTGCAACCTCGTTTGGATGAACCTCGGGAGTGGAGACGTGGAGAGAATCGTCTCGCGTGCTCCAGTGGATGCCAAGCGTTTTGCCACAGAGATCTGGAGACATATTGATGGAGAGGTTTGATGTTTCTCTCAGTGCGGCGGGAATAGAGTCGAGGAGTGGTTCGGAGTTCGATCTCCATTTGCACAGAACCATCATTGCCTTTTGGAGAAGCCCTACGAGTTGTCTCTGGATCTCTTGAGCTCCTTCTAGAGTGACAGCTCCGGTGATGCAGTCGTCGACGTAGAATTGTTGATGCACCACTTGGGCAGCCAGAGGGAACTCTTCTTGGTGATCAGTGGCGAGTTGGAGAAGAACTTGAGAAGCCAGATAAGGGGATGAGGAAACCCCAAAGGTGAGCCTATTCATCCTCCAATCGTGTAGATCGCCATCTGGACCACGGTGGAGAAAACGATGGAGGTCCTTGTCTGCATCTGCCAGTCCGACCTCACGAAACATCTTTGTGATGTCGGCAGTCATCCCAATCGCATAGGTTCGGAACTGGCAGATGACCGAAGAGAGCATGGGGTACAGAGAAGGGCCAGTGAGGATGGTATCGTTGAGTGATATGCCATTGGAGGAGGGTGCAGAGGCGTCGAAAACGACCCTCAACTTGGTGGACGTGCTGGAGAGTTTAGTGACACCATGCATGGGTAATACATAGACAGACTCACCAGGCTTATCCAGATCTGCTTCGGGCACAACCTCAGCATGACCCAGATCTCCGTACTCTGTCACAATGGCATTAAACTGAGTCAGAGTACCACGTCTCGTCAGAGACTTCTTTGCTGAGGTAGCGTAAACGGGCCGTCTCCCTAGAACGACCGAGTTGAGGAGTCGGGGTTTTCTTGGGGAGTGACACACGGTATCTGCCGTTGGGATCTCGAGTGAAGGTGGTATTAAAATGGTCAACAGCCTGCTGCTCCTCGGAAGAGAGAGGCGGCTGGTCTGATGGAAACTGGTCCAAGTCCCAGAACTTCTTCAGAAGGAAGTTCGGGTCATCCTCAATAACTATGACTCTGAGGCAGGTCGAAGTAGAGCTAGAGGGCTGATGAGGTTGAGAGTGATGACCTCCGACCGTCCAGCCGAATACGGTGTTTTCGGCCTTCAGGCTTCGGTCTGGTGAGTGGAGAACACCGTCTTTGGAACAACGGTTGGTCGTGTCCATGTCCAGCAACAGGTCGATGTGGGCAGAGGAGGAGTAGTTGGGGTCAGCCAGTTGGAGATTGCTGAGAAATGGCAGGGAGAGTGCCTGTCGAACATCTGCATGCGAGGACGTTGATGGAATTGAGTCCACGACGTGAAAGACAGAGTCGAACAGCTCTCCCTCGTTGCCAACCAGAGTGATCTCCACTTGATGAGAACTACTGATGGTGCCCCCCACGCCTTGGATTCGAGTGCTAGAGTTGGGGAGCCTTCTGGCCTTGATGGTGTTGGCCAGGGCTTTGCTGACAAGAGAAATGGTCGCCCCGGAGTCCATCTGTGCTCGGGCACGCTGAACAAGTCCTGCAGCATGCACAGCCACGATGGCAGTGCTGGGGATTGAACAGTACGGATGGATGGACTGAAGGTTGGTGGTGAGGTTGACTGTAGCCAGTTCACCAACACTCTCGCTCCCTGAAGGGGTCGCAGGCTCATGGAGGAGAGTGTGGTGTTTGGCCGAGCACTCCTTACACCGATGTCGACTCGAACAGTCAGACGAACGATGCCTTGGGTTCAGGCAGTTGAAGCAGAGTGCAGTCGACTTGACCCAGTCACGTCGTTGGCGTGTTGACTTCTGGCGGAACTGAGGACAGGTGTACAAGGAATGGTCAGACTTACACATGATACACTTATCTGATTTTTGGTCCATCCTGAGGATGGTTCTTTGGGGTTGAGGAGTGTGCTTGGGAGGTGTCTCCTTCTCCTTGTGGACATTCATGATGTCAGGAGCAGCACGGATCTGGTTCTTCAGGAAGGTCAGAAGTTCCTGAAGAGGAGGTGGGTCATCATACTTCATGGTGAACTTTCTCCACTGCTTGACGAGTGGAGGGGCCATGAGAGTCTCGTAGTGAGTAGTGATGGCTTGATCAAGAGTGTAGCCTTTGGCAAGCTTCATCCCACGGACGTTGCCTTCGAGACGGGACATCATACGAGTCAAGTCTCTCTTGTTGTCCTTGAACGTGTCTGCTTTGAGAAGATCAGCCAGGTGGTGAGTTTGGAGGACTCGATTCCTCTCGTAGATCTCCTTCATACGAGCCATAGCTTCAGCGTAGGAGCTGGTGTTGGCTATAGCTGCTTCAGCATGGGCTTTGCACTCGGGGGTGCCCATGGACAGGATGAGATGGCAACACCTCTCGTGATCGGAAAGCTGAAGTTCCTTGTCTATCACGGCTGAGTGAAGCTTCTCGTAATTCCTCCAGTTGAGGAAGGTGCCGTCGAAAGTAGGCAGTTTTAGACTAAGGGGGGACACAATGTGTGTGGCGACCCTGGTTGAGACAGAAGTATCAGAGGAATGTGAACTCATAGACGTGGAGAGGGCCCGAGCAGTATCTCGGACCTTCTGGACGGCACGAAGTCGTCGAAGAGCAGCGTCGCTAGCGCTCTTCAGGTGGGGGCAGTCTCCTGTGACTGGTTTGGCTCGGGCCTTATGCAGTTGTTGAGACAGAAGCTGAGCTTCATCAAAGTCAAGGTCCATAGAAGCAGAGTAATCCCCTTCCATGGAGAGTTCCAGATCGTCGAGCGCCAGAGAGAGCTCTCTGGCGATGATGATGGCCTCATGTTTGGAGCGAAGTCCTTGAAAGACTTCTCTTAGGGGGGCGAGTATGGATTGGTGATCGATGAGCTCCTCCATAGACTGATCCTCGGAGATGTCGTCGTCATCATCCCAGATGGCCTGATGATGTTGTCGGAAGACCTCATCTGCTTTATCGAGAAGTTCCAGCTGCTTGTTTACAAGAGCGAGGTCTAGCTTGTCTATCGAGACAGAGCTTAGATTGCGAGCCTCCCTGGCTACCCTAGTAATGGTGCCCTTAGCCGATCCCCGGCAGCGGCGGTGATCTGTAAGGGACAGCGACATTAAACAGGTAAAGGGTGAGTCAACAAACTGGACAAGAGATGGGAACTGAGTTTGCTATCCTGAGCAGGAATAGCAAACTTAGCCGAAGAATGGAGAGAAAGGGTGCCGTGAGATCCGGCTCGAAGGACCAATGTTCGAGGTGCTGAGGGCCGCCGGTGTGCCTGGAGAAGAACGTTGGTGCGGAAAGGTTCGTAAAGCCTTTCCTCCCTGGCGGACTGAAACTAGAGCCTCCTGTTGCTGTGAAGACCTCGACAAATGCTATGGCCGATGCTCTGAGAAGAGCGCTGACCAACAGATTGCGAAGAGATGAAGAGAAAGGTTCATACAAATGGATAATTCAACTTGCATACGTCCATACAATCTGTAACAGAAGACTGAGCTCTGGCCTGAGACTGGTGCCTTTAAATAGACTGCCAGTCTACAGGCCAGGATTTCCATATAAGGTAAAATGCATACCTAATTATGCTAAGTGTTAGTCCAATGAGATGCAGACATGAAATATAGTTATGTGTTCAGAGTCATGGGACTTGTGGCTTCAGAAGTAATCAATTAGCACCAGGAAGTGTCACTGGACCCTCATCGACCTCAACAATTGATGTTGCACATTATAATCTTCAGAATTCATTGAAACTTGAAAGCAAGGTGAGTCAGCCATTAGTTAGCTGTTATAGATTAGCTATTATAGTCTGTGTAATTTTCAATTGCTCTTATTTGTTCCAGGTGGGTAATAATGGCTGATGAGAAACCACTGCAATTGAAGAAGGATGTCAAGAAAAGGGGAACACTTGATTGTATTGTCTGTTATACACCAGGATGCAAGGATAAAATATATTCAGTTAGCAAAGCAATCTTTGAATCAATACAAAAATCTGCAAGGACCCGTCAATTAATTGGCAAAACAGAAGCTGAGCAGTGTGGCAGTATGTGAAGGCATTCCTGATAGCATTGTAAATGATAGGCATGGCTACCATCGTAAATGTTATCAGCGTTTTATATCAACTTAAAAAATTACTAAACGAAAACATAGTGAGATTGAAGATAAATTTGATGAGGTTAAAAATCCTCGCAAAAAAAGCAAATCCAACACATCAACTCTAATTCCTCAGGATCATTACTTCTTGTGTTGTAAAGGGTGAAAAAGCATAACCAAAAGTTTGATAAACTGATCAAGTTAGCTGATAAGTCATGTGAGTCAAGAGAAAATTATCTTAAATCAAGACCCTAAACTGATGTCTTTACTTCATTTGGATCTGTTTGCCAAGGAAGCAAAATATCACAAATCATGCTTTGGGTCGTATATCCCACCCGAAAAAGGATTATCTGCCACAACCAGTGAATCAGTCGATTCCAAAGAATCCTTGGCTGCACATGAAGCTGCATTTCACCATGTATGTGAACATGTGGATAATCAAATCATCAAGGGAGCACATGTAGAACAAATCACAATGTTGAGGGAGAGATACCTTGATTATTTGCTATGTTAGATTCTATAATCAAGACTACAAAACATACAAACTCAAGGCTAAACTAATGAAACACTTCGGTCATACCATCAAATTTTGGCAACCTAACTACCACAGTGAATTAAGTCATGTTCCACAAGGTGCTGCAATTGAAGTTGCATTTGAAGCTGCTGCTTCCGATTCAAGGATTCTTGACATTGTTGGAGATTGCTGGAATGCGTGGAAAAGAAGAGCTTACGTAAGCATCTCCACAAAGATGATAGGGCAGCACAAATTAGGAAGTCTGAAGAGGCAGTGATAAGGACTATATATGAACATGATCAAGAGCTATATCTGACACTGAGAGACAAAACATTATTTTATGCCTTTCCTCTGGAATTCCTGCATCTCAAGAACTAGTCGTTGACCTCCTTGATGATACACCTAGAGAAAGAGCATTGAAAAACTTCCTGGAACTGCGAATATCTGGAGGCTCTGTAAAATTTCGTGAGCCAATCAAGAAGAGGAACCGTCTGTCCAAAAGCAAGCGGAGAGAAAGACTATCAAGGCCAGGAACAAATGTATTTCTATACAAGCTCAGCGCAATTTTTTTGGGCAGCTCGTCCTTTTATCTGCTCAACATAACATCAGTTTGGAGAAAGCATTGTCATTTGAACTTGGAGTGATTCCTTGGAGTATGGCAACTGCAGATGGATGCCCACTGAAAACAGATAAATCAACACTCCTGGAAGGGGACTTCCAGATAAGTGAGAGGCCACATAATGCTGCTACCATCATTGATGCTGCAGCACACATCCAGGCTCAATCAATCACAAGAACCTTTGGGGAACTAGCAGAGCAATTGTGGAATACCTTCCCTAAAACTCACCTTGTCGATTTTGTAAATGACACCTACATTCAGGCATCAATTAAGTCTGTTGAGATTTTAAAGGCTTCTTGTCGAACAATCAGAACAAGAGCCAGCTCTCAAAGTTTATCTTGAAGGAATGGCAGTCTCCAAATATGCCTCTAGGCTAGAGGGTCACCAGATCATGTTCACTCTAGGTAAAGAGTGCTGGGAATTGACGAGTGATGGTTTTGAGTTGTACTCACTGACCTACGATGATCTTATCAGCTATCATGTAAACAAAAGGAGGAGGATCGATATCAATGCAGTGCAACATCACAACATTGGTGCCAGTGTTAGTGAAGCAATCCTAGGCTTTCATGCGTTCACCGGGTGTGACACTACCAGTGCATTTATGAGAAAGGGGAAGGTCAAGCCTTACAAGAAAATGCTGAGTGATCCTGCATTCATTAGCCAGCTGGAGATGCATGAAATTGTCACTGAAGAGGATCATAAAGTGTTGGAGAAATTTACATGTGATATATATGGCTTGAAGACCACATCATGTATCAATAGCTGCAGGTTTGATCTTTTCTTCCAACGCTTTTCAACAAGGAAATCTAAAGGACTACTGAGCACTGACATTGGCATAGATATCAGCCTACTCCCACCTTGCCAATCTAGTCTCAAAATACACATTCCAAGAGAAAACTTCCAATCATCATACATTTGTTGGAGAGCACTGATCAAATCTCCACAAATTCCATCTCGATTGAAACATGGTTGGGTCTTAGAGCAAGGCTCACTGCGTTTCCAGTGAACTCACAATGAGATGATGCCAACTGACCTAGAAGAAATCCTGGTTAGCTGCCAGCAGTCAAACCAAAATGAAGATGAAGAGTCACCAATATGTAGCTATGAGGATACTTACTACGAATCAGACAAAGTTTGAATGCATCCATGACCACATCATAATTCATATTGTAATTTTACAATGAAGATGACCTTAAAATGGATAAATTGTGTTTCTAATGAATTCCTTGACCCAAAATTAGTTAAAATTGATAGGTTTTTTAATCAATTTGATCAAAAGAAAACATTTTGCCCAAATTTAGCCAATGGCGCAGAGCAGCCATTTTGAATTGCTGATATACCATACATGCAACCGGATAATGCATGTATATCAAGTCATTTTGTAAATAACTATGTTTGAACTAACAGAAAATCAGAGTGCAGGTTATATAGACTGGGGGGGGACCTTTTCAGTATCTAGCCACTGGTCTATAGTAATTAGCTTGTACAGCTATAGTAATAGCCTGCACTGTACCCAGCTACAGTAATTAGCTGGCACATGTACACAGCTACTGTAATTAGCTTGCACTGAACACAGCTATAGTAATTAGCTTGCACTGAACAGAGATATAGTAATTAGCTTGCACTGAATACAGGTATAGTAGCTTGCACTGAACACAGCTATAGTAATTAGCTTGCACTGGCTTGCACTGAACTAATTAGCTAGCACTGAATACAGCTATAGTAATTAGCTTGCACTGAATACAGCTATAGTAATTAGCTTGCACTGAACACAGCTATAGTAATTATCTTGCACTGAACTAATTAGCTAGCACTGAATACAGCTATAGTAATTAGCTTGCACTGAACACAGCTAGCTTGCACTGAACAGAGATATAGTAATTAGCTTTTACTGAATAGAGCTATAGTAATTAGCTTGCACTGAACACAGCTATAGTAATTAGCTTGCACTGAACTAATTAGCTAGCACTATAGTAATTAGCTTGTACATGAACACAGCTATAGTAATTAGCCTGCACTGAACAGAGATATAGTAATTAGCTTGCACTGAACAATAGCCATAGTGATTAGCTTGCACATGTCCACAGTTATTGTGATTAGCCTGTGCATGCACCCAGCTGTAGTAATTAGCTGGCACATGTACACAGCTATAGTAATTAGCTAGCTTGCAAGACTATAGTAATTAGCTTGCACTGAACACAGAAATATAATTAGCTGGCACATGACCACAGCTACAGTAATTAGCTTGCACTGAACACAGATATAGTAATTAGCTTGAACTGACAGCTCTAGTAATTAGCTTGCACAGTACACAGCTATAGTCATTAGCTTGTACATGTGCATAGCTATAGTAATCTAGAGTTTGTGATTTTTTTTTCTCGAGAATGTTTCTAGTACAAGCTCTGCCATGAGCACAAACTGGACCAATGATCTGCTTGCATTTTTTGTTGTTGTTTCTTTTTGTTTTTTATTTGTTGTTTTTATTTATTATTATTTATTTTTTTGAGTCGATAGTTCAATGCAGACTGAAATTGCATATCGATCAAGTCTGCTTCAATGCTGCATATTTCTTTCCACTCACTAAGTATATATAACCCACTCAAATTTTAGGCTCTCTGAGTTAGCAATTCATTTATAAAACCCAGCCTCCACTATGCATAAGACTGCACAGGAAATATAAATATTGGTAGCGTTATTGTATGCCTGAGCTACTGCACTTCCTTTCTTGATCTGTCCTATGTGGACAGTCCTGCAATCATCCAATATCTAGAGTTCAAAAGTTGTGGCCTCTATACACAATGCTACTGGCAAGGGCTTAGGATAAAACTATAGCTCTCATAGGCTGATAGGGCAGGACAAGGGGAGGGCTGGACTAGATGTAGATGATCATGACTATGCACAGTTCTAGACAAGTCTATATTTAATGTGGTATATACATACGTTTCTCTATGTGACTGATGCAGGTGTGGTTGTCAGAGCAACCGTATCTGATGTACCCTTACCTCTCTTCCTTTACAATCCTTCACTACTCTTTTTCCATTCAGGAAAGGAAGCAAGAAAGGTACTTGAGCAAGTCAAGAGGAAATATTAAGTTAGATCAACTGTGATAGGGCAGTAAATAATGAGTATGTTCCATATACTGTGAAACTTAAGAAGATATATACCATAGTTGAACAGTGAGAAGATGTGGTAATGTTGAGAGCTATTCCTCTCAAGCAGCTCCCACGATTTAATTAATTAATTGTTGTTATTAATTGTTGTTATTAACATTATTATTAACTTTAATGAGAGACAGAATAGGAGACAGTTGTATTAAAAAATATTTTTAAGTTGTGGTTACAACTTTAGAGCTCCGTAGATTCTGCAAACTTCATGGTATGGATTTGATATATAGCTCAAAAGATAGGTCACTCTGTGTGCTCTCTTTTAAACCAAAATATATTTCATAGGTAAATCTATAGACAAGTTACTAGACTCTAAAGTGGAGGGACCTCAAAAACCTGCATCCCAAAAACCTCATCCAAAATAACTCCAGATTGCTAAGTGCTGAAGATTTGAAATTGTTACTAGTGGATAGAAGAAGCCCACCTCTATTGAATCACCTTTTTATTTGGCATTAAAAAATTTGTATGTGGTCAAGCGCGCGGGTGGAAAATTGATTACATTGAACCCTTTTTTCAGCTTTTCTATATAGATAGATATATTACTTGACTGAATATGAGTAACATGTGTAGCTTATTCGTAATAATAAGTACTGGTAAATATACACTATTTGTTAACAAGCAAATAGATTCAACGAATAACTAAGAAACGCTACTTCTTTTTGCAAGTTAGCACATTATCTTGTAATGAGTCAGCCTCCTAAAGTGTGTCAGGTCCTTCCTCCTTCAACCAACATAATTCCACAGGAGCTGACCAAACATAACAGATGTTACATGATTTCATGAGGACTTGGCAACAGCTGCACGGAGCTAGCCAAACATGGCAGATGTTATGTACTTGATTTCATTCTCAACTAAGTTGTTATTTCATGTCAACATGTCCATGCAGGTGCGCAGATTATGTAATTATTATTGTACCTTATAATTATTTGTATATGTTATTCAGGAATAATGTGTCACAAGTTCAAATATAATTAGCTGAAGTTTGGTATATAAAGAGTGAAGTTAATAGATAGTTAATCAGCACATGTTGCGCTATTATACACATATAAATATATATATATAAATGCCTACATCAAAATGTACCCATCCATCCAGGGCTGTGGTCTATGGCCATTATATATTGCACAATAAATGGAAAATGAGAATAACTTTTATGATTAATGAAAAAAATTATATGAGTAGAGATGGACGAGAAACTTTAAAAAGTGGCCTGTAAAGAAATACCGATTTTTATCATTTCTAATTTAATTTTTTTAATTTTCAATCTCCCATAGATGTGCAGCAGTCGTTGACAACCTCAGCACTCATGGCTTGCTTCAGCTGCAAGTAGAGTCAATGAAGATATTATATATTCAACACATAGATCTCTAAATGACATCATCCATAATCACTTGGTTTCTGCTAGGATTTCTTTCTGCCTGGAGCCTATTGGGCTACTATGGTCTGATGGAAAGAAGCCAGATGGGACAATGGTGGCATGGTCATGAGGGAAGCTACTTATTTGGGATGATACCTATACTGTTCACTGCATCTATTTGAGGGTGGAAGTTTCAGAACCAGGAGCTATGACTGCTAAAACAGAGGCAATGCACCAAATACAATAGATTCATCATAACAGTTTGTTTCTGTGGCAGATGAGACATCAAGACCCCCAAAACCCTTAACTTTATCCAGAACCTAGGGAGAAGATTGCCGGCAGCATCTGAGGAGCCATTATCATTCCAATTCAGAGGTTCTCTGTGGTGATTCAGAGATGTAATGCTACCTTGATGCTGGGGTCAATGGACCAACAATCTGATAGACATCTGGACTAAAATATTCGTGTTCTATTCATTTAGGATGTATAGAATTCACTCAATGATTGTGGTCTACAATAGCAAATTCTTTGGGGGGCGGGGGGGGGGGGGGGGGGGATGTGTGTTTTTATTTTAGTCAATTATTAAACAATCACTTTCCTAATAAATATTCATTTGCTCAATGTTTCGGCTGGAGAATCTAACTGAAACAAATGAGTTGATTACATGTAGTGAGAAAGTCATTGTATCTCTACTACATGTCAACTGAGGCACACACACAGACACACATGCATGTACACATGGTGTCATAATTATAACTATAATATTACAAGCTAATAATGGAAACAACAATATACCTAAACCTAACCCCATTAACCAGATCTTCATCAACACAACAAAATAAATGAATATTAAACCAAAAATTAATTAACCAGCCGATGCTTATTAATTTTTGGGTGTCAGCAGAAATTTGTCTCACACTCCTGATTTGGCAATAGCAGTCATAGAGATCTTATAGGGGAGTGCACCTTACTCCTTAAGTATACAGCAGAGGAGTTGGTAGGATTGGATCACTCTATAGAAAGCACTTCCATAATGTATACAAACTCAGCCACCCACTTACCATATGTGGTTATCTCACTATTGAAGTATGCTTCTTGAGTGTTTACAACAAAGAGTATAAGGTATTTGTTTTAAATGGTACTGAACTTTGAAAACACTATAAGGTGATGCAAATCCTAGAAGTTTTCCACGTTGAGTTATATGAGTTATCTCTATATGTAGATCATAGAAATTATGTTGCTGCTTTAGAATCTATTTATAACCATACATCAAAAATTGAATTATTGGTTTTATTACATGTTTATCTACTACTATTATTGCCTGCTTTTGCCCTGCCATTTTCCTTCCTTTCTGGTGCTATAGCCAATAATTATACAGTTCAGGGTGGAGGAGATAAATTCTGAGTTGGCAGAGGGGAGATGGGGGGGGGGGGGGGGGGGGGGGTGATTGTTTTCTATCTCAAAACATCAGAAAATAATAAGTGTACATTAAATTGTAAGTTGGGTTAGGAAAGTGTTGGGGGTGGGTTAGTTACTGCTAGTGCCTATATACCACATTTCCTACTTCGTGTGTCAATAGCTAAATAGTAGAGTAAATCTCGTCTATGCCTCAACAGTAACTATGGGTATATGGTTCAATAATCCCCCTAGCTATGGTATCTCGTCTTCCTTCACCAGTTACTTTCAAACTCAAAAGAACATCGGAAAGGAAGCTAGTGATTGCTACAAATAAACAGTCTGATATGAACCATGATCTACAAGCACCACTAGCACATGCAATAATAGGAAATAAGCTTCAAAGTAGAGCAAGGAATTAACTAACGTATATATTTATATTAGTTTCACTGAGCTCAAAGTTCAGACTATTATATATACATGTTGGTGGAATATCAGCATTTTTCTTATAGTCATGTTTGCATACCCCACACCCTCCCCCCTCCCTCCCCCCTCCCTCCCCACCTCCTCAACTTCCCTTACTCTGCAGTGCAGTATATAAGAGCAGGAAACTCACCACTTGACAAGAAAGTCACGACACCAGAAAACAACAGAGAACTGGATTTTAAATCAGCAAAACGACATTGGAGTAGCACCATCAGCCAGGAAGGAACCCCAACATGCTAACATTTCAATCAGTTCCCTTCATTCTTGCCTTGGCAGCAACTGCATATGTGGTGAGATCATCCACCCCACCCTCTTCTTGTTTGGAGTGTTCTAATAGTAAGTGTGAATTCCAATGAACACTTGTATGCTTGACTAGATATTTATGAGTGCATAGGTAGACTAAATTTTATGTGACTATCTACACTCAACATTGTTTTAGATTATGTTGAAGGAGACATTCTCTTGACATCTGAGCAGCAGAGATTCATAGAGGCAACAGCCAATCCTAGTGATCTCAATGCCCCACAGAATGCTGTAGTAAGGTACCAACAGTCACTCTGGCAAGGAGGTGTGGTTCCATATGTATTGGACGGCCTGAGCAGTAAGAAAAATCATTATTAGCACTCCTATCTACTGTCTTTCACCACATTCACTATTAAACTAGGTATAGGATTAGATCTGTATATATGTACCTCTCTACTTATAGGTCAGGCAATAAATGTTACCATGGAAGCCATTGCTGACTATCACTCACTGACATGCATCAGATTCGTTCAACGCACAAACCAAGAGGACTATGTGCGGTTCTTCTCTGGCAGAGGGTGAGTGCATTAAAATGCACTGTGTATATGTCAACAGAACTGGCCCAGACTGTATTATTTCTATCTTAATATTCCTGCTTTTATTATGAAATAGTTTATTCAAGTATGCGTACATTACCTTAGATGTTACTCATTCCTTGGACGAACTGGAGGCCCTCAGGACATCTCCATTGGTCGAGGTTGTTTATTCAAAGGTGTTGTAATTCATGAGATATTTCATGCCCTTGGGCGTTGGCATGAACACAGTCGGCCAGACAGGAACATATTTGTTAGGATCCTGACAGAAAACATACTAAGTGGTGAGTTCAGCTGAAAGGTGATATTTTCTTTACATTGAAGTTCTATGCATAAGGTGTTATGTTGATTACCATTTGTAATGTCCCAATTAGGAACTGAAAATAATTTTGGAATTGCCAGCGCAGCTCATGTGACAACCCAAGGGGTCCCTTATGACCTTGGGTCCATCATGCACTATCCTTCCCGAGCATTCAGTCATAATGGTCAGCCAACGATCGTGCCTGTGAACCCCAACATTAGTCCCAATAGTCTCGGCCAGAGACAAGGTCTTTCACGTCTTGATGTCCAACATGTGACTACATTATACTGTGGAGGTGGGTCTAAGAAACAGATTATGTGTCCAAGTTTGCTCAAAAACATTGCAAACAGGGAGGAAACAAGTGATATAATTACTAATCGTGTATTTTAGGTGACTATTCGTATACTAATGATTACTAATCCTAGACGTCACTATCATAAATATAGTCTACATTCTACTAGCATAGAAATTTGTTAGTGGAAAGTAGATGTATTGGTCATTGAAATGCTGACCCTCTCATTATCTTCAGGTGGATCTACTGCCTCCTGGTCTTCATGGCAATCCTGGTCTAGCTGCAGCAGGACCTGCAATGGTGGCACCAGGTCACGAACTAGGACCTGCAATAGAGGAACCAGTTGTGATGGCAGTAACATAGAAACACGAAAATGCAACACTTCTTCCTGCCCTGGTAAGCTGGAAATTAATTTAAGCCAACCACTTTTATTCTAGAATTATCATGTCAAAGTCAGTATTGTTTGTTGTGTTTGGGTTCAGACTAAGTAATGTCAACTTGATATAGACAATCTAAAAGTTGGCTTGTGTATATGTTGTCACTACTGTACAATACAAAAAAAACACTTGAAGTAACTGGCTTTGACAGATTAGTGCTCAACATGTCTACAAATGATGCATTCTTGAAGGTAGCTGAGTCATGCTTGAGTGAACTATCTGTACAGATCCAGCCTGCTGTACTGAGAGGGCTAAATGACTTTTCAGCTAGTGTATTGTCATTATATAAATGTGCTGTTTTCGAAGGAATGAGACAGCTTTTAAACAAATGCAGGTATAATGTAGACATCTTTGTATGTACAAGCATATATTTACGCACCAGCTACTTACCTATGGATTATTTTACACTGTTTACACATACTTGCAGCAAAATTATGATTGATCTTCAATTTTGTTTCTAGTGGTGGCTTCCTGGTCTTCTTGGGGCATGTGGAGTGGTTGTTCTCGGACATGTGGTGAAGGGAGGCGGTCCAGGATCAGGTTATGTGTGGGGGGCAACACTTGCGAGGGGGTTAGGGCAGAAATGAGGAACTGCAACATACAACTCTGTCCATTAAGTAAGCAAAAATAATGTTGGTCTACTAAATGTTAGTCTACATGAATTGTATCTCAGTTTACTGAATTTTGAATTGAAATAATTATTAGTATACCGTAATTACCTAATGTTGGTTTACTAAATGTTAGTTGAATAAATGTTAGTTTACCATTGTCCACCCTTATATGTTAACGTAACACCCATTAACACCCATACATAATGTGACTTTTTCCTCCTTTATAGTTGCTATATGGGCTTCCTGGGGAAGCTGGTCGTCATGTAGTAGCACGTGCCATGGAGGCTTCCAGCAACAAAGACGCACCTGTCAGAGTGGGAACACTTGTACAGGCACAAATATCATGAGGAAGACTTGTAACACTAACATTTCCTGTATAACACAGCGTAAGTCGAGTTTATAATGCATATAGCTAGAGATAATTATATAAGCTAGTTCAAATTTTAAAGTACATCTAACAACAGACACTTGATTAGGTTCACACAATTTGCAAATTGAACATCAAAGCAGAAAATTGTATATATACTCTCAATGAACTCTCAGTTGACATAATAACATTATAATCACCTCAATAATCAACTTCAAATTGTATTCACTCGATGTTTCAACTAGATGCTCTAGCCTTCACCAGGAATAAATGAAGACTAGAGCATCTAGTCGAAATGTCGAGTGAATACAATTTGAAGTTGATTATTGAGAAGGTGATACATTATATAGTTATAGATTATATAAGAGATTATAATATACATATGTAGATACTATAATTATAATCTGTTGTATGAACTTGATATGACATAGCCAAAGAATTTCACTCTTCTCTGTCCCACACTTCTCAAATATCATAGCCATCACTGCTTCTTATTGTTTAAAATTAAGTTTGTCCTCTTAAATTAATACAGCATAGTCTTGCTCATAGAACTAAGCTTTACTGATTATCACATTTAATACTTCTATTTTTAGCTAACCCTGACTCTGGTGTGTGGTCCTCCTGGAGTGCCTGTTCGGCCCAGTGTGGGGGAGGGTCAAGGTTCAGAGTGAGACAGTGTGGAGGATTAGATTGCAATACTGAAGAAGAACACTGTAATGCTCACAACTGTGAACCTGAAAGTGAAGTCAGAGGTAAGATCCAATTCTATGCTATTACATCATTGTAGGCCATTTCATTTCAATGACAAATAAAATGAGTACTCTATTTTAATATTCCACTCAAGTCCGACACAAGGAAGGAAAAAATGCACACATTACTTGTACATATAATATCTCTACCACTTTGTGCATATTAATTTTTTTTCATAGCTACACAAATAGATATTGATATTTTACAAGGGAGGAATATTCTAGTCCAGCATCCTCACTGTGCCTGTGGGTAGTCTAAAAAGGGGAGCACATGAACATAGGTGTGCTATCTTAAAAAAATACGATCTGCAATATGTTTATGAATGTAAATGCAGCTATAAAAACAGTTACATTAGACTAAATGTTTGAGTAAAATTTTCAAAGATGAGGCCCCAATTTACTACAGCTTACCACCTTAAAATACTGCCACTTTAATACAATTTTTATTTGCCAATAATATTGTGTGCACGAGTTGAAATGTAAATTAAAATGACTTCAATGACATTTTGTGCTTGCAGGTATTACTACAATGGCTGCAACTTCTACAGTGGCTACAGACATTGTAACAGATTCTATGGAGGAGGGTTCAAGTGGATCTGGAGATGTGGATGGAACTAGCTCAGGCTACAAGCTCACATATAATCTCAGTCTTATGTTCTCAGCTGTATTGACCATCATGCTGGCAGTAATAGTCATGTGATTTAGTCATCATTACTTTCTGCAAGTACTATATACTATGTCATGGAAGCTCTCACTTCAAACATTATTTATATATATATTTCTAAAGCACAATGGCAATACATTTTTTATTGAAGTAATAATGGTCATGTGATTTAGTACTTCTATCATCATTCCTTTCTGCTAGCCTTACCATGTCATGGAAGCTCTCACTTCAAACATTATTTATATATATATTTCTAAAGCGTTTTATTCACAATGGCATATATAGCGATGCATTTTTAATTGAATATAATTATTAACTGTGCCAGCAAGTTTCAAACCAATTTGCATCTGCTGATGTTCACTTACCATCCTTAGCTTCATGTGGGTCCTTCAAAGTACCTGAGGGACGAGTTAGCGAAATGCATCTTGTTGGTAAAGGGTGAACACTAAACCGTGGTCATGCCTAGTCAATTATGACAATGAGTTCATGTGAAATTTTTAGGACCATTCATGGGGAAATCATTCTTTTGTGCCATTAATGTTCATTCCCAGTGGTATATGTGATTTCAACCACTACTGCGTCAAAAAAACCCAGTTTATAGCATCTGTCATTTATTTGCTCTGTTTGGATACCTTCACCAGATTGTTTCAGACAAATGGTCACAATTTGTGTCCAAAGAGTGTTCAAGATTCATGAAGGCAAATTGAGTCAAACACATTGTCCATATCACCCAGCTTCCAATGAGGAAGCAAAAAAGATTTGTTCATGTCTATAAAAGGAGGTGAATTTGCTTCCAACTGACTTTAAGATTCATCAAAAATTCCACCAGAAAGCAAGCATGCAAACTTCTTAGTATAGAATAGAAAGTGATGTTCCCATATATTTCCTGACTCAGTGGATACCTGGACAGGTTATACTGAAGTGTCATATTCGATAGACATTTGATGGAAGCCATCCTGAATGCCACATTGATTTATAGAGCGAACTGGGAACTGAATGTAGCAGTTGTCTTCCTTGATCTATTCTAGGTTCTCAATACCATATTACAGATAGCAGCCTCTCTGCAACAGAGGTCTCTCTCCTAAAGTTGTTTGAAAGCTATTTGATAGGGAGATCCCAATCTGTCCTTCTGAACAGTGTGTCATCATCCTCAACTACATCCTCTCTGGATACCTCTAAGGATCCATTTTGGGCCTTAAGAGGTGGATAACAGTAGAGAGCAGAGTTGCTCAATTATTTATTGAGCAACTCAGCTCTCTACTGTTATCCACCTTTTCCTCCCTCTAGATCAGTGGTAGGCAAACTTTTTAGACTATCAACCCCTTCATGGAATCCTTGATCCCTCATCAACTCCCACATAAAAAATAAACCTATAACAAAAATTATAACAAAGTCATAAACGGATTAAAAATAAATTAACTCACTTATTGACCAGCCTTCTTTTTGCTTTTTATTAAAAAAATTATGCCAAATATCATATGTTTTTACCATTAAAATATGGGTATATATGAGTATGTCGTTTTGCATGGTTATTGTCTTTTTTGTGTGTATAATAATAATTATATCGATTTAAAAATAAAATAAAAGCTTTGGTCAGTAATTATTATACCAAATTAATAAGGTCGTTAGCAAAAGTGAGTAGTTAAAAAGTGAACAACTTTATTGGTGTCATCGGTGTTAGTGCAGACCAGTCCACTAAATAGGCCGTATATACTAGAAAATAGGATGCGGCTTATAATTATGCATGCATAATCTATCTAAGCTATCCTTTAAACTTATTTGCGCACAAAATTATAGTTGGCTTTTTCCTACCTTCATTGCTAGAGCTTGGCGTCACCGTCTAGGAAGGAGCTTCCGCTCAGGTAAAGCTTCTACATCGCCGCATGTTTATACAGGACTCGAGCATTACAAAAGTCTAAACTTTGCCTTTGAGATCGCAAAGCATTAACTCAGAACAGTCACTAAAGTATGACTGTTGTAGCCAACACACCGCTTTACTTTAGGGAATAGTGTTGAAGTTTTTCAAACTAGAGTCCGCGTTTTCCCCCCCCATCAATAACTCTGCCCAGCGCGTTTGGTACTCAGCTTGATCGTTAACCTTTTCTGCTCGACCCTTTCGACCCCTAGGCCCCTTGGATAGTACTATTACCCACAGGGGTCCACTTTGGCTACCCCTACTCTAGATGTATGCTGGCTTCCATCTCACCTGCCCCATTATTCTTACTCAGTTTTGCAGGTCTCTGGTCCTGCTGACTTTGATTACTTCCCTTTCCTCCAGGAGTCGTGAGGACCCACACAACAAACAGGAGGCAGTCCAGAAATTTCCTGCTAGAGCGATCACCAAGAACTGAAAGGGTTACACTGAACTTATGACTCACCTTTTATGCACAAATCTAGCTAGCAGCAGGAGGAAGCAGAAGGCAACTGAATGCTACCCCATCCTGTCAAACTAGTCTATAATAATTATATATCGCCTTCCTTTTTCACTCCTCACCATGCTCCTCACTTCAGAAATCATTACCTCTATAGTATGCCCACACTGTCAATTCTATTTCCCACTTTTCCTTCTTCTATATATGTTTAGTGCTGCCGACCTCCCGACATTGCCTCTGCCTTCCTGGCTTTGAATGTAAACTGAAGCTGCTCTGATCCATCTCAGTGGTTTCTTTTTCTTCTGTCATTTACGTCTTCTCTTGCCTGTATGCCATTACACTCCTCTTTTCTGGAAAGTCTTTATATTAACCCAACTCCTGCCTAGATGACTCACTCTAATGCATTTGGATAAATTATTGATTTTTCATACTTATTATGGCATTGCTAGTATGCTATATTTACAGAATCCCTGGAGCTACATAAACAACCCTTGCCATGGCAACTGACAGGAGAGGCTCTATACAAAGCATTGTTGAGTAGCTAACACTCCAAATTAAGGATGACAGCTGTGCGGAGATGACATCTGCATAATTGGAAGAGCAGGAGAAATTTCTGGTCCCTCCATTAAAGAGGAGAGTGACGCCATAATATACACCATTCCAGGGTGCAGGAGGAGACAGCTCATCCAAATAGTCCTAGCTACTCATAGGTTGACTACAAGTATTGTACTTTATTTAGTTGAAGGAATCTGTCTCTCACAAGAGGTCATCGATATACATATTGGCTTCACCCAACAGTGACTAAACAATTGGTTGCTATGTCCCAGCACTCTCAAATCAGTCAGATGTCCCTCTCCACAGACATAATGAACTAGTTGAGAAGCTGAAAAAATCCTTGGCGTATTATGCTTGGATTTCTACATACTTTTCTTTTCAATTGTGTGTGCTCAATTATGCTTTGTCAGTTACAATGATTTTATATCTTGCACTGTACTCTTAAAAGTGTGTATTCAATGATGAGATTTGACTCCTTGATCAGTAGTTACACCATTACATTGATATTATGATTTCCTGTAGTTGTAGCGGCATAACAGAAAGTTAGTTATAAGTAACATAATCCAAGGCCTAGTCAAGGAGGGCAAGCTGGATTGGAACACAGTAAAACCTTCAGCCAATCTTATTGTCATGTCATCACCCGAAGGTCAAAATCTGATAGGAAGCAACACTGCATTGTTCCTCCATTATGCATTCATACCATGCAATTATATGCATACTTTATTTGAATATGTAATAAGCTGGTTTGTAGTGAAATTTGGTATTAAATATCATGAGTAATGTTGTAGTGGGGATGTGTGTGTGTGTATGTGTGTGTGGGTGGGAGAGGGAGGGGGTGAATGTATGAGGTGAAGCCAAGTGCAATAGCCATCCACTCTACCATAAGAGCCACTCTACCATAAGAGTATATAATATTTCACTACACACATTACTATCACTTTATTACCATACAATATTACACACATTATTATCATGTTATTGCAATACAATACTTTGGAATCAGTGTCTGTACTTGGCAAAAAAACAACCTCGTGCTTACCTTATCAACATGATTTACACATGCTTATTAGTGATAAAGGATTCTGATGGCTAATAACTGAATAGCCAATAGCCACAACATAGGAAGTGATTTAGGTTATGGTATTAAGGGGTGGGAGTTAGAGTATGTAGCATTCAATCATGTCCAGCTCTGAGTATGCACAAACTGGCTGATTGCCACTTCATAGTTTTTTTATACAATCCCTATCGTGTCACCATATTTTTTATTAGCCTTCCTAGCACCTTGCATGCCATATGTGTTCAGTTTTCATCTTACCAAGAATCCAGTTAGTATTTCTGCAGCAACATGGAGTGTTAGAGCTAAACAACCTCTAGCAGGGCAAATTGGTGCAGCAATATTCTACATAGGGAGAAATGACTGGTCTCTTGCAGTACTCTATGACCTATATTGCTATTTGCCAAAAATGATGTATTACAGACATTCCCAATTAGAGACATCTATACTGGCAGTCACTCTAGTTAAAGAACATTTGGCTTCAGTTATTACTGTTCTAAAGTTTCTTCTTCTTGGCATCCTTAGGGTCCTCTCTTTCTCTCTCTCTCAGAATGGAGTAGAGAAGTGAAGGGAAGTAATGCGAGAGGTAAGGGTACATCAGATGAGGTTGTTTTGAAATCCACACCTGCATCAATCACAGAGAGAAACGTGTGGTAGAGAGAGAAATGTGTAAATGGTGTGACAAATACATCTTGTGTAGAGGTACATTGCACACTCTTCAGATATGTGCACCCAGCCTAGCCATACCCCTATCCTACCCTTAGCCTATCCCAGCTCTATCCTTAGCCTGTTCCAAACCTATCCAGCCCTATCCCTAGCCTATCCCAGCCATATCCCTAGCCTCCCCCAGTCCTATCCTTAGCCTATCCTAGCCCATTCCCTAGCTTATCCCAGTCCTATCACAGCCCTACCCCTAACCTATTCCAGCCCTATCCCTATCCTATCCCAGTCCTACCGCCAAACAGGTTCTAGGTGGTCTAGTCGTGCATGGTCTATTTGAGGAAATACAGTATGTTGGCAACAACTTTTTGGCTTTTGCGTTGTTTGCACAACTATAGGATCTCAGGACCATCCATGACATTTCTACATGTCAAACTAAGAAAGGAGAAAGTGGAATTATACAGACTATGATGCAGTGAATCGCAAATGGAATTCCTTTCATTGTTCCCATGTTTGAGTAATGTGAATTAGATCTGAAGGTTAATAATTTCACGTTGTCACCACAAAGCTTCAATAGTTGACAGTTGAAAGAGTTATATTTCGTGAAAGGTGTAAAGTGTGTAGTCATCGAAGTAGGAGTGATCAATAAACAACTCCAGTATAGGGAATTCTTGTCTGCATGCACACATGCACCACGTGTGCATACACACACATATACAAAACTCGGCTGTATATAGTTGCCGCTTGGATGGTTAGCTAATGTTGAACTCTGTGTGAAGGCTAGTTAACAAAATAGTTAATATTTGAACAACATGGTACATGTGAATTGCCAGCTAATATAGATAGATAGATAGATAGATAGATAGATAGATAGATAGATAGATAGATAGATAGATGGATGGATAGATAGATAGATAGATAGATAGATAGATACATAGATAGATAGATAGATAGATGGATAGGTAGATAGATATAGTCGGTTAGATAGACACTTTAAAACAAAACAAAAAATATTGCATTCTCGAGAAAGAAAGGAAACCAAAATTTGCAAACATTTTTAGAGCATGCTTTTACCTTTCAAAATACTGTTCACAATACTGTTCACCAAATAATTATAATAAACATTTAATTTTTTTTTAACACGTTATTCCTGATGAATGCTAGAGCATCTAGTAGCCAAAACATTGAGTGAGCAAATCTAAGTTGATTATCGAGAATGACTGCACTGATAGTCCATTGAAAACATAATAAATATTGGTGTACAATATTGGTACATGATTTCAAAAGGAAAGGGTGTCTAATGTTTGTTGTCTTTATTTGTGAATTCTTTTTTAAAACATCAATTAAATATTAATCATACAATGACTTTCTCGATAATCAACTTGAATTTATTCACTCAACATTTTGACTAAATGCTTAAAGGCTTCATCAGGAATAGTGAGATGCTAGACTCAGGCTAGAGCATCTAGCCGAAATGCCAAATAAGTGATTTAAGTTGATTATCATATCAAAAAAGTCATTGTATCTACAGTATCAATCTACAGTGTCAACTGTCAACTGAAAGTTCGTTGCGAGACTTTAAAATATAGGGGTTAAACAAATGTAAGCATGCGACCACACCTTACCTCATTCTGTTGATTGGAAACAGCAATCAAGATCAAGTTAACACACCTGTAAAATGAAAACCACAACAACATGAAGGATGATACTTACAGTGGCCATAGGAAGCAACCTTCTATTCGTATCTTACTATTGGCTCTGCTACATTTACAAAATTAAAATGATTGAAAAAAGAATTGGAACATCAACAACAAAAGATTGCAACCATGTAGACCATACCGAGTTAGTTATAATTAAAGTCATATACAGGAGAAGTCAGTTATTTCTTAGCAATTTCCATCAATTTTGTTTTATCACCTGCCTGAGATTCTTGGCATTGACAATTAATTATAGTTTAGATCAGAGGGTGTTCGGATGGCTGAAATGTTTGGCTAACTGAAGTCGCATATTCTTCACAATATCACCGATCTTGAGCTTACCTTGATATTAAGGACAATCTTTTTCTCTTCTGAGTGGGTCTAGCCATGCTCTCTGCTTTGACATGGAGAGGGAAGAATCAAAAGAAACTGCTGGCAGAGCTTCCATGTTGGACGAATGATAAACAATCATTGTGCACATGCACAGAGAAATTGTTCACGTGAAATGAAAAAATAAGCAGCCAGCATTGTAGCGTTTGGTTGACTGACGTGTTTGAATAGCTGACTTCCTACTGTGTACCCGACCTTATACACTGTCTCCAAATCCAGTGCTGCCAGCGAGTTTTATCACTCATAGCATCTATCAACTGGATGTCTATGGGGGGGGGGGGAACTGCAATGATTCACACATACTTAGACAAAGAGGAGTATTAATTTACTGTCCCTTCACCTTAATGGGTGGTTCCATGCTCTGTATAGTGGGACTTGTGCCGTGAAATTCTAAATGATCTCACCTGTATTAATCGTGTTTGTGTGATCATTTGCAATTTAGTTCTAAAGTTAGAGCTAGGTGAGAATTTGCTGTTTGTTTTAATGTCAGCATGTCAGCCAGCATCTCTGCTTTAACTAATGCTGCTCTTGATCCTCAGGTTCACTAAAACTTCCCCAAGTTGTCGATTTCAGCTTACATCTGTTAGATACCACAACAATAATTTTAATTCAATCCTCGTGCTCTAGTATGTCCAGTATGTCCAGTGGTGCATAAATCCCAGCATCATCCAGCTCTAGTCTAGCCTTATTTCATCACTAGCCTTATCTCTATCCTTGTCTCCTTACTCTTAGGGAAGAGGGAGGATGTGGGAATCATTCAAGCAGAAAGCAACTAACATTCATATATATGCAACACAATCTCTGTTTATCTGAATCATCAAGTGGTTTCTTACATGGCAATCCTCCTTTTTGGAGCATCATGAATTGAAAAGGAAAAAACCCGCTTACCGCTCAACTTTCATGCCATTAGCTACCATTTTTCTTGTGACTCCAACCCTGGTTCCATCTCCCTGAAGAGCGTTGGCTGCTACCATGGTTACCACTGGCCCAGGCAATACATTAGTCACATAGACAGAGCTGCATAACATCTAATAAGAGTTGTAAACAACAACAATAAAAACAACAACAACAATTTAAAAAAATACCCTGAGCAGGAGGACAGCAGTTATGGATAGAAATTGGAATATGCATAAATGAATGGCTTTTATTTATATATCTCTAACAAATTAACCTTTGGAATATTCACAGAATTTTTAATATCGCTGCATATAAAACTTGATTATCTAACATAACACAGTTGCTTGTGTAAAGAAAAAAGAAAACTTATAAAAAGCATAAAAATGCTTTCATGGCTTTGGAGCACCATACATTCACATCAAAATTACTAGATAGAGAGTGAAAACTAAAGTTCTAATGTGGTCCCTTTTGGCATTAAAATTTTAATAACCATATATACCAAAGTTACATGGACCTAAATCAGGGAACCTCAGGAACAAAAATTTGTGAGGTGACTTAGCACCACACGAAATTTCTGAAGAATGATGTGTTGTTGATATAGTGCTTCACAAAATCTCTAAGATAAGATATATATATATGTGTGGAAATGTACTAACATTCTCTATACTAGTTTTGGCCACTTTAAGCTGCAAATACACTTCCAGCCTGTCTTGAATCCCCCATGAAGGTGGCAAGCCAACAGGCCTAAATAAAACTCTATTAAAACATCTTCAAAAGAGAGTGTGGTAGCACTCTCTATATTGGCCTATTTCAAAATGGCTGATGCCTAAAATGGACAAAAACAACAACAACAACAACAACAACAACAACAACCCTCACATCTCAGCTAAAACTCACTCAGGCAGACACTTAGCATCCAAACTGGTTTGGGCTCATTTTCAATAAAAAAAAAATTATTACTATCAGTGTACCTTGAATCACTCATTAAGGTAGTAAATGAGTATCCACTGTCATTTTTTCGTCTTCAAGATCTAGCTTCTACTTATCTAATATTTCCCATTCAATACCTGACATGAAGGGATCCAACGATCATAATTTTACTACCAGAAGATTCCTAACTTTCCAATGCATTGCAGCGACTAATCTGTTTCTTAATTCAGAAAATTGGTATCAACATTATAAATACTCATCTGCATGTGAGTCTAGCTGAGCTAATTCAGCAGTTGTTGCTCATTTTTACAGTGAAGGATTGAACAGTAAGTTGTGGAGCTTACTCTTGTGGCAGGTTAACTGCACTGACCTTCAACAAAACTAAGTGACCTACTTGTGATCCAGTTGGGTAATGGGTGGGTAATGTGTGTATAGTCTAGTAATAAACAAAGTGAACAGAAACCTCTACTATGATTGGTTACTTTTCTGAGCAAAGTTCATGAAGAGAACTATTCCATTATATATATTATTCATAGATAGGTAACAAACAAAACCAATATATATATATATATATATTATTTTCGATTACATTTATACATTGTTGTTGTTGTTTTATTTTCTCCCCTCTCCTTACATTACTTGCATGCAGTAGGTCCATTCAAAAGAATTGTTGAACAAGAAGGACTCCTAATTTTCCAATGCATGTCCATGGCTAATCCGTTTTTTGGTTGTAGGGGAGAAGAGTAAGCATCATCAGGTAAGACAGTTCATTAATGCTGCAGCTCATGTGCTACGCAGCTGAATTTGTTTGAATATAAAGAACTAAAAGTCATTTTATTTACTATTTACTCTTGAGAATATTTTCAAACAAAAACAGCATGAACACAGCTCTTATCAATGATAGGCACATTTTAATATCTTGTGATCTCGTGCAACCATTGTCTGTTAGGAATGTTGAAATAATAGAATACCAAATAGTATGTGAAGCTAGGCAGCTCATGAAATGAACAGAGAGTGCATGTCCTTTTCGAGTAAACAGTATTTAGCAAGTGTGTTTCATGGAAGTAAAAATGTTGGCATTTTGTATACCATCCCCACAAAACTTCACCTGGAAATGAATGCCATTATCAGTCTGTTAGGACTAATCTTTCCCAATAAGTTATCTGTTAGATTGCGACAGGTGACACATTCATGATGGTTTTGGTCCAGTATGTCCTCATACAGTTATGATCAACCTACTTCAACCAGCCTTAACATATCATGATATTGATCCAGTGTGTATCCCCATGGACCTATTGTCAATCTACTCCAACTTGCCTCAACCCAGTGTGATATTGGTGAAGTGTGTGTCCACATAGAGCTATTTTCAACCTACTCCAACCTACCTCAACCTAGTGTGGTGTTGGTCCAGTATGTGTGTCTCCTGTCATGCTGAAACACTGACCTCATTTCTGATACAATCCATGAGCCCCATCATGCCAAACTTTGCTGAACAGTAGGACGAGCGATTGCTTGGCCCTGCCCTCCCACAGGTGGACGAGATATTAACCACATGACCAAACCCATTCTCTATCATCCCTAAAAAAGGTGATTATAAAACAACATATTAAGTGAACCATATTCATTTACCCAATTTTAAGATGGAAGACAGCTAAACTTCCTCCTGGTATAAAAACAACAACAACAACAAACAAACAAACAAATAAACTCATATCTCGGCTAAACTCTTGCTGACAACTACTTATTTGTCTAATTGGCCTCTATGTAGCTCCAAAATTACTTTCAATGTGACTTGAATCTTAGATAAATTCTCTCAGTTGAAATACATTTAGGTGGATACAATGACCTTCTAAATAATCAATTTAAATTTGCTCACTCGATGTTTGGGCTAGATGTTCTAGTCTACAGTGAGTAAATTTAAGTTGATTGAATTTTGTATGTATATTTTGTTAAAGTAGTAAAGAGCCAGACATTTTAAATGGTAAAACCATAAAACTCATCTTCATGGAACTATGGAGTTCAGCATTTTGGTATGACCCCCTGTTTAAAAAAGGGGTCTTCTCCCCCCCCACACACACACTTCCCAAAAATTAAATTTATATATGTATTAATTTATATATGTATTTTAGCTAAAATTCATTTGGAGGTTTTCTTTTCAGCCCAAATGATGGTTTTGCCATTTTGATGTCATGATTTTAGCAGTTTTATTTTATTTAATTTTTTTGCTCTAAAAACATATTATCTTGTCCTTTACTAGAGTACTAAACTGGCAAAGACCCCCCAAAAACATTACAAAATCATGAAATTCGTATTCTGGAACATGTACACTAGAACCAGCTTTTTATTCCAACACAAGATTTGTAATCAGATGTACTGAAACCAATTGTTAAATAGGCACTTATCGATGGTTGTTTTCGATGTCCTGTGATGCTTACCCTCCATATTATTATTGTTATATTTTGTTCAGGATGAATTTAAGAGCTGATTGAAGTTCAATTTTAATAGGTAATTTTATGTCCTTTGACAAGGTATATATATATCTGGAAAGTTGAAGTCCTTTCTCTGATGCTATCACTTTGTAGTTTACTACCAAAAAATAGCCTTCAGAGTGTTCCGTTGCACCACACCCCCATACCCCACCCACACAATGGGATATACTTGTGTCTCACATCGCTTATCCTAATACACGCACATGCGTGGATCCATGTACACACACACACACACACGCTCTCACCTGGAATGATATCATGGGTCAATATCCAGGGGGCAAAGAAGTCAAACTCAATGACCTGGCGGTGCACTTGCTCCTCTATATCCAGAAATAAAGATTGAGTAGACACACCTACAAGTACATTGCACCACCTTGATCAACACATCCCCACAAGTACATTACACCACCTTGATCAACACATCCAGGAATAATTGCCTAGTGGACACACCCACAAGTACATTGCTCAACACATCCAGGAATAAGTACCTAGTGGACACACCCACAAGTACATTGCACCACCTTGATCAACACATCCAGGAATAAGTACCTAGTGGACACACCCACAAGTACATTGCTCCACCTTCATCAACACATCCAGGAATAAGTACCTAGTGGACACACCCACAAGTACATTGCTCCACCTTGATCAACACATCCAGGAATAAGTACCTAGTGGACACACCCACAAGTACATTGCTCCACCTTGATCAACACATCCAGGAATAAGTACCTAGTGGACACACCCACAAGTACATTGCACCACCTTGATCAACACATCCAGGAATAAGTACCTAGTGGACACACCCACAAGTACATTGCACCACCTTGATCAACACATCCAGGAATAAGTAACTAGTGGACACACCCACAAGTACATTGCACTCTTGTGATAAAATAGGTTACATAAGCAGCTCAGCCACCAATCATGCAATGTTTCAGCTTCAATCTCCTGCATGTGCATAATTGATATGTAGATTGTAATCACATTTGTGTTTCATTCCATAGCTTGCCATTTTACAATCTTATATGAAACCAATACCTTTCATCATCAGCGGGACCACCACCATCACAACAGCTCTGCCTCACCTTCACCACCACCAACAATAACACTAACCATAGTTAAACTTGCCTGCATTATTGACTAATATATCAATTTTGCCAAATAGATCCCTGGCTTTAGCTGTGGCTTCACGAGTAGCTTCAGGGTCACAAAGGTCAACACAAAGCACCCTACATGGGTAAGAGAAGAAGAGGGGGGTCGAGAATTCATTACACTTAGACAAAGATGACCAATGCTCTTACCATAGTTATGGCAGTGCTAGAGGTAAGGTCTATGCTTTAGCTTGACCAGTTTAAGTGGTGGAGCTTCATATTATCCACAGATACTGAAGAAGGATATGAGGGTGTGTGATGCTCCTCTACCTCAGGTTTGTGCAAGAATGCTAAATCTTTCCTGCTGCTATAAAGTAGAAACACTCTCAATGAAGGAGGAGCAATATGTTAGCCTGAAATCTTGATCTGACAGATCACCAACTCAGAAATCCTCCATTGCAGTTGCATCCTTAATGTGCTATTGCAACTTCACACAAGAAGAATGTCTACAAATAGAAAACCCACCGGAGCTCAAGAAGTCACACTAATTGGCAACTTTAAGAAAATGAAATATAAAAATTTAGTAATAGTAAATATCTGCTTTATACAACACCGGAAATTATTCCAAGATATTTTTCAATGTCCCCACCCCCTCCACCCTGTCCCCCTGAACAGGCTGTTTTTCCACATCACTTAATCACTTATAACCAAACAATCATCTGATCATTCATTAAAGAAAGTGAGCAAACACAACCAAGCAATCCAGATGTGTTCAGTACTGATGTTAGCTTTGAGCTTCCATCAAAAAGAGATCATTTTTCTCAACGAACTCTTAGTAGATACAATGACTTCTGCAATTGTCGACTTAAATTTACTAACTCAATATTTCAGCTGAGAGATGCCTTGGATTTTATCAAAGAGAGAGATGCCTTGGATTTTATCAAAGAATACTTACTCAAAATGTCGAGTGAGTTGACTATCCAGAAAGGAAAGAAAGGAGGCATGTTTTGGTTAAAATTTGATGCTGGATTACAACTGACCTATTGTATGTAGGCAAATCCCTGTGAAACCCAACACAACATCAATAGTCTTTCAAAGAACTCTCAGTTGACATAATAATAACATTATAATCGCTTTCTCAATAATCAAGTTCAAATTGTATTCA